>VZTG01000485.1:0-53614 GCA_013397845.1 Melanocharis versteri
CCACCAAGATTTCAGCATCTTCATGGGAGTACTTTGCCTGGCAACCATTTCATGNTGGTAACGCCCTCTTTCTCCCTCCGTCTCCCCTCTCTTCGTTCCCCTCTCTCCCTCCCATTTTTCTTCCTCTTGCTCTGTCTTCTCTAGCACTCTTTAGTGGAGTAACTCCTTTATATTTTGTCTTTTCCTTACCAATAAGCAGTTCTCAGATACAATGTTTGTCTCGTTTGGCTTAATTTCGTTCCCGACCATCTATTTTTAAAAGAACTCCTCACAGTTCCCCACAGTGGAACGTGACAATTATCTATATTAATATTATCTGGAAAGTGTTTTTTCTTTCTCGATTCAGGCAACAGTGCTTTCCTGAGTTAAATTATTATTATTATTATTATTATTATTATTATTGTTACTTATGATATAGCACATAATGATAATTATTATTCAAAGCCTTGTGACAATATTTCTGCATATCATGGCAGGGTCTGTTAGTAAATATATATATTTCATTTTTCACCTCAGCAGTTAATACTGCTTCAATTCCTTCCTAAATAGAGTGATAGCCTATACAGACTTAATCATTTTCAGTTGCTGTGACTGATCCCGTAATTAAGCAGGAGGAAACCAAATTTTAAATGTGAGTTAATAATTAAAGGGTACTGTGATAAACGAGGATCACATATGAAAATTTAGAAGATTTACTAATAGGCAACAGGGAACTACAAAGAAGAAGACTTTTCCAGCAAGACAAAGGGGGGCAGTGCTGGGTGCATCTGACCACAGACAGGATGCAGCCATAGATACACACATCACAGGGCAACATGCCCTTTTCTAGTCTGTTAACCCCGCCCCCTTGAGATGTTCTGATTAGCTCATCGTCCAGGGTCTTCATTGGCTCAATGTCTTGGGCTCTTGTTATTGGGTAGGCGTTCTTCCAATAAGGATGATCTTGTCATCCCCTTATGTTAGCAGGGTGACAACCTCTCTTACCTCCCCCTTCCAGAACTTTCCACAACTTCAACTTTTTATAATTAACTTTCAACAATTAATCCTTTTAACAATTAACAACCCAATATGAAAGCCAACCTCTAATCACATTTAGCACATTACTGTTATAAAAAAATGACTGTATCATCACATAGGTACAAAAAATTTTGATTTTTATAGAAAAGAGTACCTTCTGGATCTGACTTTCAATAATGATTGTCATGTGTGACTGCAAGGTGACACAAAATGATCCACCATTTGCTGCATTTCTGATAGCTGACTGTAAAAGACCTAGAAGATTAGCAAGAGTTTAAGGCTACCATATTAATGAAAGACATTTTTTAAGATTCTTGGATAGCCTGATAGACTACAGTATCTGTGAAGTGCTTTGCATCCATATTCTTTGTTTCTGAAAGCACTATCTTTTGTGTCAAAAACAAAGCACCAAAAGGCAGCTCTTTGGTAGACACATGCAGCCACAAATGCATTTTTTCCTCAGAAAAACAGAAAGCTTTAGTAAAGTCAGCTACAGTGAGCCAGTCACTTTATTCCATTGTAAATTAACCTTGCAGTATAGACTATCACACTTCAAAGTTTCACAAAAAATACTTCCAGCTAAAGCAAATATATAAACATTTTAGAGAGAGTTATTTTAACAAAAGTGGTAAGTATGATTTCGAAAAGAACACTACATACCAGGAAGAGATGAACTAATTTGCTGATTCCTCAATTGCTGCAGGGATCCACTAAATCATTACCTAAGAAAATGCTGTAAGAATGGATAAATCAGTCGGTACTCAGTAATGTTTTCCTGCCTTAGGGCCTCTTACTGGAGAATTCTCTTAAATAACATTGAATAGTTCCTTAAATCAGTTGTCTTCATAGATGCTCTCCAAATTTATGTCAGGTAAACACTGGCATTAGGGTTAAAGTACTATGATAGCTTAGAATAAAACATGGAAGTACACACTTTTTACTGCAAGTGTAACAATTCAATGTTCTTTTTTTTGGAAAATCTAGCAACAGGTACCCCAGTGACATTTTTTTGACCATAAGACTGAGCGTGCCTTCACAATTAAAGTTTAGGACCTTGTTTTTCCACTGTTCTACTCAGGAATATCGTTCATACTTTACTATATCATATCAAAATTACTACCAGTAATTCAGTATGTGCTACCTCAGACCTTCCAGGCAAAGTGAAAAAAAATTAAGAAATCCATTGGCAGTCACCAGAATAGTGATTCACGAGAAAGTAACAAGACTAATTACAATATCAACATTTAACCAAAGAGTTTCATAGCAGAACTGGATATCATTATAACAGCTTTTTTTAAGATGTCAGTTCCCCCACAAAAGCATTCTTGTGTGCTGTATGTGAGCTTCATTCATCAGAGCTGAGCAGACTTTCAGTTTTCAAACTGTTACTATGATCAGAGAATGGCCCTAAAGCACTTTGGCAGTGGCAAAACAAAACACCTAGATGCTGCTTCCATGTTCCTCAAGGATATTCTTCAGGGTCTCCTTTTACAGCTGAAAGTCTGTCCAATATTTTACAACTAATTAATTGGAAATTCTAGCTTGGATGCAGCTCCTGAATTTATTAGCCCGTGGTGGATCATCGGTGCTGAGCTCCAGAGAAAAGCTTTAGAGGCCTGCAAGTTTTAGTGAAAGAGGTTCAGAAATCCCTTGACCCTAAGATGAGATGGAAATTGGACCTCCACCAGATTACATTCCCAAAGTTTGCTGCTGTACTCTTTGTCTGTGATGCTCAGAGCAGGCTCTTTGAGGATCACACAGCATGCTTGAGCCAGCACTGTGCTGGAGAGCTTTATACCTGTTAGAATATAAAGTACTTCCAGATTTAATTTTGGAGGAACATGCTAAAATCCGATTTGGGATTCTTTTTCTTAAGGCAAATAAATGTTACATGGATGAACAGGAGCTGTAAAGCAGGAGGCTGAAGGGACCCATCTGACTATTGACACTGAAAGAGTTTCTTATTTTCATGGTCTTATTCCTATCCCTGAAATGGCTTGGATTATTTCCTGCTAATGTATAACAAACATTCAAAAGTTGTACAGTGCTTTGTGAAGAGCAACTGCTTTGTGCTGAAGCATTCTGGAATCTGTTAACTTTCTAGAACTAACTATCTTTCTGTCACAGTACTGTGTAAAAGCACTAAAATGACCACTTAATGAGAATAAGTGGATGAGAATATTATTTACTTTAAATAGATGAGAAAGAAAATTCCTCAAAATGAGGAGCAGATACTTATTTCCTCAAGTGTACTTAAAATGGCCAACAACAGAATTACTTCCTTCCACTGATTTTGTAGCAAAACATCCAGATGTGGACTTTACAAATCAAGGCATAAACAAGGAATCTGATTTGATAAAATAGTTCCCTCAGTGATTTATAATCTGGGATTATAAAACATCTCTTGGAAATATTCTAAGAACAAGGGCAGATAGAGTGTTTGGTAAAAATCTGAAATCCAGTGTGAAACGATCTACATTGTTGATGACCAGATGAATTTTTTTCATTAAAACCTGGAGGGAAAGGAGAGAGTGACAAAATGAAGAAATTTCCTGAGTGAAACTCCCAGAGCAATAGTTAGCAAATATGACTGTCTCCAAAACACTCAATCTGGAATTTCAGAATCTTTGCAGACTTTTTTTTGCCAAGCTTTATGAGTTTGTCTGCAGGAAGCAGCATATACACCCAAGCACTTTAGGATTTTTAAAAATAACTAAAAATGTTCTCATAACTGGATGCCCAATTTGCAATTTTGCAATGATTTATTTCGGTCTCACATCTTCTTAGATCATAAAATCTTCCAGGTCATTGCTCAGAAAAGCATGATGGAATCCTTTGCCAAATGGATAATAACTTGGTCAACAGAAAGTACAAGACAGTTAAGCATTTCTACAGCTTTAGAAATTGACACATTTAACTCTTAAATAATGCCTAAAATGGTAGGGCTGGCATTATGTTTTTACAAAAGACCATATTTTTCTATTATCTTTACTGTCTTACTCAATATTTACTGGTGTCCAATCCAACTCTGTAAGTGTTGCTGAAACCGTAGGTATGGTCCTGACCCAAGTGGCTCAAAACTCCTCTTTTTTTTCATACATTTGGTATGTATTTATATGGATTTATAATCTCACAGTTCGCTGTCCCTGGCTCTGTCATCCAGTTTTTCTGCCTCATGCTCATATGTAAGGGCAGGTCTGCAAAGAGAAATAAATTGTTCAGAAACCAGTCTGCAAAAATGCTTTGCTTTGGAAATGGGACACACAGCGTAGATGTTAAATATGTTAGGAGCTATAACATGGGGAACAGCTTACTTCTAGGTAAAGTCTCATTTAAAGAAACCTGGAACATGCATGTAGAAGAGTGCAAGACGAACTAGGGATTCTAAATAAAATTTTCAAGAGAATTTGCTCCATAATTAACGTGACAGAATTCAGAGAACCCACAAAATAAATAGAAAATAAATGCTAAGATTTCTGCTATTAATTTGTATGTTGTGCTTCATTAAAGCACATTTTTTGCGTGTCACTGATCAGGTGAACAAGCAGAAATGCCCTGAAGGCCTTTGAGGTCCCTATCCAGGCATAGAAACTTCATAGCCTCTTCCACCTGTTCACAGAAATTATTTCAAATGTCCTCTAGACATGTCACCAAAGATGATTCGCCCACTGAAAGATGTTCCTCAAGGTTCCTGGAGAACTGCGTCATGTGTTCAATAGCTTCAAGCAGTAAATGGGTATTTTTCCCTGGCAAAACATTATTTTCACACACCACAGTGTCTTGGGCAGTAAGAGACTAATCTAAGAGACCACAAATTTGTGCTGATAAGAAATGTACCTGATTTTTCCCAACTGCCACCACGGATACAAGCTTTATTTCGCCTGGTAAGCAAATTGTATTTGAGCAGGCTTAAGTCATATTCCTGAAGATTTCATGTTGTCAAAACATTACTAATAGTAGAGGTCAAACACTATAAAATATCAGTGAGTTACAAAATTATGTATGTCTTACAGCGCATGTACTGCTGGATGTGATAATCTCTCACAAAATTAGATGTGATGTTATTATGGTCTATCTGTGCCAGATTATCCTAAACAACCAAAATGGTAGTATCATTGGCAGTAAACTGGAAAATACTTCCTGTAATTTTTAACCTATGTTTATTTTTTTCCATATTGCCTGTTTCTGACAGATTACTAAGGCATTATAATAATTTTTCCCATTATCTGTGAATCTGATACCTTTAGTTTTAACTTTCATATTTTTTAAATTTTATACTCCATTAGTGTGTCTGTAACTCTGGGCTTCATGTATAGTGCTAACAGCTCTTCTCCTAGCCTGGCTAGACAAAACACACCGTTTCCAGCCCAAAAAACCAAGGATATTTGCAGCTTCAGACCCCAAGAATGTAAACAGCCATGGATTGAGAGGGGACAGTCTGAAAGGATGGGACTGCGTGGACTGAAGCTGTGGTTGGACAGTTGGCCTGAATATGTAAATGGGCCAAAACTTGTAAAAAGGGCAAGAACGCGTGACCTGGGGTCCATCTTGGGGGTCCCTCTTAGGTGTAGTCTTGGCCAGAGTTTTGTACTCCCAGGGTGTGTCCTGTGAAGGCCTTTCAATAAATATCTATTTTATTCTTTAACTCTGTCCAGCCTCTGTTCCAGGTAGCCTTCTTTTAGGCATCAGGGTAAAACTCATTGATGAAAGCCAGAGTCTGCCTTCAAGCACAAGTGTGAGGAAAGATCAAGGCACAAATATTTTCATCCAAAAGTAGACATTAGAAGTGATGTAATTTGTATCTCTTATTCATAGGTCTTTCCTTGAAGGTTCTCCATTTCTCTGGGCTAACACTTTGCTGACCTTTTGTTTCACATTAGGGCTTTATAGTACAAATTATTTCCCTCTCTCCTTCACACAGATACAGGGAGCTTTAGAGTCCAACCCCAAAGAAGTGTAGGGCAATGCAAATTATAATTTTCTGTGAGTAGTTCTAAGAGATAAGGACTACAAGAGGCTGAATTGACACTTGTTTAAATCTAACAGAAACTTTGGAGAGTTTTATGACTATTTAATTTAAAAAGTGGCCTTGTCAGTTAAACACAAAGTCAAATGCTATGTCACTGTAGAACATCCGTTCTTGCATAGAATGAAGGCATTTCTCCCCAGTTTGTCTCCTTAGAAAATATGATTTTCTTTGTTTCTGTAGCAGTCCTTACTGAAGCTCTAAATGACACATCATAGAGATACTGTCACATGTTTTCTTGTCATTAACAGCATCTCCTCACTTGCAAAACAGTAAGGCAATAACATGCTGGATCGCACCAGGCAGCATTGCCAGCAGGCTGATGGAGGTGATCCTTCCCCCTGTTCAGCACTGTTGAGGTACATCTGAGGTTCTGGGTCTGATGCTGGACTCACCTGTACAAGAAAGACATGGACATACTGGAGAGGGTCCAATTCAGAGCCATCAAAAAAATGGACAGGCTTTTCTCAGGGTTGTCCACTAACAGGATGAGAAGAAATGGTCACACATATTGAAACACAAGAAATTTCACTTCAGCATAAGAAGCCTTTTTAACTGTGAGTGTGGTAAAGCATTGGCATGGGGTGGGGATTCTGGAGTCTCTTCTATTTGGAGACTTCAAAAATTCAGCTGGACATAGTCATGGCAACCAGCTCTACTGAGTCCCACTGAAGGAGAGGCATTGAACTGGATGATCTCCTTAGGTGCCTTCCACTCTCAATGATTATGTGACCCTGTGGGATTAGCAGGACCCTAAAGCCCTTCCCAGACGCCTCAAGCATCTCTTTCTCTCCATAAGAAAAGAAAAACAACTCTCCTGGTGGTAATCCACTGATGCAGAAACTGCCCATATCAATCTCCTCAGACTTTGTTGGTAACAGCTTATCTTATAAACCTCAGAGGATGGATGTGTTGGTACCTACTCATCTGCCATGCCATCTTCAGCATTTCAGAGTATTTCTTTGGGGTTAGGAAATACTTGTCTTTCAGAGACTGAGAGGCTGAGGCATTCCACACTATTTTTTTCTGCTGCTTTTCTACTCATTAGGAAACACAGCTATCCAAAATCCTGTCAGAAGCAGACTCTGCTAAGCACAGACTCTAAAAAATTGTGTCTCAATTTCCTGCAGAAGTAAATCTAATTGGCCAATTCTACATCTTGCTAATGACCATCAACACCTTAACACCAACTGCTTAGGCTAGAAAAATCACGGTAAGAGGCTTTTTTTTACTAAGTGAAAAGCACAGTGTGAATGACATCCAAGGGAGAATACTCTTATTTATTTGTACATTTTCAAACATTATTATTTTCTACTCTTGTGCACTCTGATGAACATCCTTCTAAAAAGGAACTGCTTTCTAATTGCTAGTTTCATGTACTCTGCTAAAACACATTATTTCCAACACAAGAAAATCAGAGGGGAGCTCAGCCTCAAATGTGGTAACTTAGAAAATTATCCTAGACCATATCTAAGGGAATGAACATTTGCATATTGCAGAAGATTTTCTCATTTTTGCTCTAAAAGTTCATGTTACAGAAGTTTCATCACTGTGTATTTATACAAGGTGCTCCAGTTTGGGGCTCAAACTCCCAAAAATTTCGCATTTCAACTGTACACACATAGAAAGAGATTTAAACTTGGGCCAAATCACCCATTTGTCAGACTTTGGGTTCTGGGTATGCATACTGCAAACTAAGAGCAATGAATTCAAACCAAAAACAGAATCCAGGCTGATTTTCATCCCTCAGTGCAGCACATGGAAAGATGTTTCTACATGCTTTTTTGCAAAAGGGGAACATGTTTAGAACAGTCATGACCTAAAAGCATTAGAAATATAGACTTTCCTCACACTGAGAACATTCCACTCTACCGTCTCCATTGTCAGGTGATGATATAATTTTAACAGCAAACATTTAGAATAGTCTGCACGGGAAAAAAGATCCCAAACCAAACAAACTAAAAAACTCCAAAAACCAGCCGACCAACCAACCAATCAACCACCCAACCAACCAACCAACCAACCAAAAAAGTTTTCCTGAATGCATTCTCCCCCTTTATACAGAAGTGTTTTCTCCTGTGCTTCTTTTGCAAATACATTGTACATGAAAGTCAAGCCTAAACTATCAAATACCTTGTAAGAAGAAAAAATATCAATCTCTATGTACTCCCACTGAAACACTGTATGTCCTTGGATAACTTATTTGATATGTACATGCCACAAATATTTTTTGGTAATATGAGGGTAATACTACAAATCCAGACATTTTAAAATGATATGCCTGTGATAAGCACTTCCTAAACAGAAATAATAGTGGTATGAATCATTGCCTTTAGTAGCCTAAGTGGAAATAGGAAATCTTCTTACTCATACATAAAAAAAAATCAAGAGGTATGACTGCATTTTTCTAGAGAACAAGTTGCTGAATCTCATTTTCAATAAAATTCTTTTGAGGTTCATTCACAAGATGTCAAGGTTTCTGGGCAGGAACATGCTCATCCCTCGCAATATTGCTATGAGAAATTCTGCAAAGCTAGGGAATAAGCACTTTACCTATTCCCTTCTTGGCCTTGCCAGTGGACAGATCAGGCCTCCTGAGCTCAAATGGCGTGGAAGCAAAACGCTATTTAGAGCAGCCTTTGGTCTTCTTTAGTTTAATGCAGAGGGTGAGAAATTCAAATTATGGATAGTGTAAGTCTTTTTGTCTCTGTCTCTGACCCAAAAACAGAAGTAAAGTTCTTGTGACTCAGGCTTAAACAATAAGAGATTTTCTTTTAAAAAGGAAAATTTTCATCAGCAGCACAGACTTTCCAAGGTAAAGACTTACAAAAGACCGTAAAGCAAGTGCAAAAAGCTGTTGTTCAACGCTTACTTGTAATAGACTTGCATTCTAAACAGAGGTAGATATATACCACTTCCAGATGCTGTTCACTTTTTTCTCCCCCAATACTGACAATTTGTCCTTGTTCCTGCTCAGCTGATTGATTTAGTTGTTTTATTGTCCCTATATGAGTGTCAGAAAAATATATTTTTCCTAATAGCTTTGCTTTTTGAATATCAAGTTGGTAAGTTTTGAATTAAAAAAAATATGTTTAAAGAAAAAAGAAGGGTTAGGTTCTTTTTTTGTTCTGTTTGTATGTTTTGGGTTTTTTTGTTGCTTCTTGTATATTTTTTTTAGGTTGGGGTTTATCTGTTGTTTGTTGCTGTTTCTTTTTCTGAACACAATGGTCATATGGCTTTGCACAGGGATGGTTTCAGAAAAGTGCTTGTACGAGCTCTGTTCTAGCCAGATGTTCTTCTGTGAAATGCTACTGTAACGCGTCTCTGTCCCTTGGGCTGGTACGGCTAGCTCGCTCAGGGACAGCCGAGAACGACGTTACGGCCAAACCGCTACCTGTTACGGCGGGAAGCCGGAGCGTTGCCTGGCGGGAAGGACAGCGAGGGACTCACACAGGGCTCACTGTCCTGCCGGTGGCAAAGGCGTGGGAACAAGACGAGAGGCAGGAGGTAGCTCTTCGGGGTGAAATCAGGAACGGGTTTACTGTAGTCAGGAGGTCGAAGGGAAGCGAACCAAAGCAGGGAAGGATGAGTGCAGGGGATGAAGAGCCTGGTGCAGTTGCGCTCAAGCACCAAGGCGCAGCGAGACGCAGCTCCTGAGCGCCTGAGAGCTTAAGGCAAAAGACCCGAGGCACAGTGAGCAGCCTATTACATACTACAAAAGAACAGGTGGGGTTGCGGAGTACTGACCGGTTAAAATCGAGTAGGGGGGTGAAACTCAGTAAATGGACCTATAACAGGTAACCTGGGAGGGGAGAACTGTTAACAGACAGGTAACCAGGGTGGGACCAACCACTTAGGTAAAAGGTTTAGAGGGGGGTTTCCTCTAAGTCCCAGTGGACTCTTCTGGGCTCTTCAGGTCCCGGCTTTGGGCCGGCAGTCCAATAAGAGGCCACCGCAACACTACTGCCTTTGAGGCCATTGTACTAGTGAAACTCAAATGGTAAATAGTGCACTGGGCACCATGAGGAGAATCAGTTTTTCTAAAAATTTAGAGCAGATTAGCCAGAAAGACGAACACACTTGTTGGTAAATGATCCTTTTTGGTAAATGACAACAGTCGTGTCCTGCTTTTCCCAGTTACTTCTGGTTTCCTTGTATGTTCAATATGTTCCTCTGTCTTTGACAGTATATTCAACAAGAAACATGCTTCATAAGACTACTTAGAGTTATGAAAACATTGAGGTGCTTGATATATGGATATACTTATCTCTAAGAAAAGTGCACCAGCCTATGCAAAAGGGATATGTTGGCAGACAATTTGAAGTCTCCTGTTAAAACAGAAGCTGTATGGTATCTTATCTGGATTACCTTGTTGCCTGCGGATTCACTCATGGATTGCCATCCTGGTGCTAGGTGCTGTACCAAGACAGAGATTCATGGAGAGTAAAGGGAAGGCCAGGAAGACAGAACAGGCAGTGAGATATGGATCAAAGACAATGGAGACTAGATCCCACAGTCCTTGATGTCGGTTCCCCTTTGGGTAACAATACATTTCCAGTAAAAAGGAAATACCAAGTTTAGGCAACTGACATTATGGGTAACTGGAGGGCAATCTGGATACAAACTTACATTTACTTAGAAGAACTTTGGAAAAGTTGATTGATTTGTACCTGCCCTCTAAAATGGAAAGCAGTTAGTGTCTTCAAAGAAGAAACTCTTTCATCTACAGGTGAAAACTTAAAGCAGAATTTCATAATTTGAAAATTTGTAACTAGTGCTTGCTATCAATCAATGAAAAATCTGCAAGTCTATTTTTAAAGTATATTTTTGGTACCCATTTCTAAATTACATATTGTTTGTATTTACATACCTTTTTCTAGAGAATATTTTCAATAATCTGGAGTTTTATTTAATCATTGTCTTGTTTTTTTTCCATTTGTTTCAAAGTGAGAACACACAGCTGGAGAACTACTATTTTTGTCCCTCTAAAGCACTCAACATATATTTTTCTTTTTTTTTTTTTTTTCCAAGCTAAGGAGCTGTATAGTTCAAATAAAATCAACCTTTTCTCTTTGAAAGGCTCTCTGTAGGATTATGTGCTGTAGCCTTTCTTGCTAAAAGGTAAAAAGTGTAAATGATATTCACACCTCTTAATTGGAGTCATTTAGAGTTCTCTGGGTTATCTTCTATCTTAAGACCTTGGGTTTCCTAAGAAACAACTAGAAGTCAGAGTCAGGAGTCTCAGTAAACTTTTGGTCATATGTGAATGTCAGTTAAGAGTGTGATTTTTTATGTTTGCTTTTTCTCGCAAGATTTCTTTTCTGTCAACATT
Source organism: Melanocharis versteri (assembly GCA_013397845.1). Taxonomy (NCBI): domain Eukaryota; kingdom Metazoa; phylum Chordata; class Aves; order Passeriformes; family Melanocharitidae; genus Melanocharis; species Melanocharis versteri. The sequence continues at coordinate 11,376 of VZTG01000485.1, forward strand.
TCTACCACATACAAGATTTTATAAGCAAGAATGTGCTTTTGTTGCTATGGTTGTTACATAGGAGCTGATACAAGCAAGATCATGACTTATGTTTTTTTCCTTGTACATTCTGTATCTATTAGGAGATTTCCATGTGTAGCTACATGAGATGCAGGCAGGAGTTCGTGTTTCTTTCTTTGGTGATGCAAATTCATGAAAGTTTTTTTTTCCTTTTTTTAGTATTTGCAAATCATTTTGAGAATAAGGAGAAAAAAAGTCAGTTATTTACCTTGTTTTGCAGAACAGACACAGAACCGATGGAAGCACTGCTCTCTCAACAGCTTGATAAAATACACTAACAATTCATGAAAAATTTAGGTGCAAGTTTATTCAAGAAACTGGAGCAGTTTACACTGCTTAACTGCAGTGAACATCAAAATGTCCTTCCATGGCCCCTTAAAAAGCCTGTAACACCTCTGCATGCTTTTCTTGTATTTTCCCTTGACTGTAACTGTCTGAAAGCAAGTCTTATCTGACATTCTGCACCACATGCATTCCTGTTGTGTTCACAGGTATAAATGCACCAAATACCAGGCTCAGTTGTTGTCCCTAGGCAGAAGAGATTGCTACTACCACAATAAAAATCACCATAATTTTTGCAGTCTACAGGTAAGTAGGAGGCTTGCTGGGGAACCTACACTGTCACTTGCATTCAGTCTGACTGTAAGGTTAGTTTCAACCCATGAAATCACCTAAGTAATAGTCTTATGAAATAATAATAATAATAATTTAAGCCAATAAACCAGCAGTCAGGAAAGACTATATGCAAAGGCGGCATGTACCTCTGCTGTATTGCTTAGAGTGACCATAAAAAAATCTTTAGGTCTCTTCTAAATCTGGACTAACTTAAATACTAAATAAAATCAGCCAAAAGTGGATGTCACCTAGAGTGGAGACAGATTCTCTGTAGATAGAAATAAAATTAGGAATTTTTTCTATATGGATAGAGACTGGCCATCACAAAATAGGCAGAGCTGGGTTGGCAAATGAGGTAGACTCAAATGTTGGAAACCTCAGAGTCTTGGAAATTTGTCACATCATAGATTTCACAAGAGCCATCTGGGATCCTGGATGCCCCTAAAGGATGCATAAAGCAGAGTTCAAAAATAAGAAAACTAACCTATCATTCTTAGTTGAAAATCATCGATCTTTGTAGAGAAGCACTGAGCAAGGACCACAGCAGGACAGCAGCAAGGACACAGAGGGTCTGAAATATAACTGTGGGTCACAGCTTTGATCATTGTTCATCAGCGCCATTGATCTCCAACTACAAGTTAACTTCCTCTTCTCCACTAAAAATAATATAAAAGGAAGTTATGGCATAGTTCTCCCTCAACTCTATGAATAAAAAACCCCTCATATAAAAAATTCCCCGGTAAATATCTTGTAAAACAAAGTTACTGGATATTTGGATGAGAGATTTTCTCAGATTATTCTCTCCAACCCCTTTGATATTAATAAAATAGCTATAGATGGGGGGAAGAACTTGAATATAGGCTTTTAAAGTGAATGCCCCAATCTTTTTGAGCTTTTCACCTAGTTTGATACACATTTTAAAATTGAGCCCCAATTAGCTCCAAAACCACAAGTCTATCCATCATCTCAGATTTTGTTGGATTCCTTTCTTATTTTAGTAGACTAGAGCTTTTTTTTTAATTTAAAGGGCTTTTTTCTTTTTCTCCTTTTTTCTTCTTCTTTTTGGGGGGTTTTTGTTTTTGTCTTTGTTTTTCAATCTGAGAACGTACTGTGCTGTGAGGACCCTTGGAGCTATACAAACCAAATAAATCTTTCAACGACTTTTTAAAAATTGCTTTGCCTTTTTATATCCTGGCTGTAATTATGTGTGCGAATATTCAGCACACAATCACTTATTAATTATTGAAATTTATTTCTTATAAAATCCATTTAGATATGGGACACAAATACGTTCAAAATTTAGTGGATCTTCCTCCACCCAGGCCGCGGAACAATCAGAAAAGGTGAAGCCGAGATGAACTGTCCTGGGAAAAGGAGGTTAAGGCAATGCAAGGAGAATCAGTGCTTCAGGAAATGTTTTTAAATATAACTAATGTATGTTTCAAAATTATAATTTTCTCTTTTGATAAGTGCAGTAATATACAATGATGATCATATATCAGGACTAACCTAATACCATAGTACTACAAGACAAACTGAAAAATTAAGAAAGAAATGCAAAAAAACCCCCTTACTTCTTTAAAAAACATGCATGACACATGCACTTCCCTATTCTGTTCCAATTGGTTTACTGAAATACTGGCTGCTACTGGCTCAAATGCGCAAGAAATTAACTTCTGTTATCTCAGAGTTGTGTAAATGTTAAATTTGTTTTCTCACTGTCTGCCTATTTTTTCTTTCCTATATAAAAAATATTATGTAAGAAAATATTTTTGTATTTGATTTAGAAAACTTCAGCAGTGTTCAGCTCATAATAGTAAGCTATCTTTCTCAATGCAAGTGCTATTTTTCCTATGGTTTTGTTGTCTCCTATAAATTTTCTAAAAAATCTAATTTATTCATGAGCAGAAGTGAGTAAAATCACTAGTTTCCCAGTGGAGTCATATTGTTAACATGAACCACATCTTTCCTGACCTTGCATAGCAGTTTTAGGGGTGGGACTCATTGGTCCAATTATCAATACACTTGTCAATCAGTTAGGTTTCCTGGAACTTTAGAATAACACCAGAGTGTCTGGTTTTATTCAGTCCCAAGTTCTCAATTGCAGCTGACTGAAAAATTACACGCCAGTTGAACCTATCAGACTTTTCATGCCATTCTCTTCTACACTAATTAAAATGAGTTTCTTTGCTGAAACCAAAATCTTCCAATATGCTTTTCATAAGCCTCTGTATTTACTGTTCATATCTTTCTTTTACAATAGAGATTAAGTGTGGATCCAGATCTCAGCTTCAAAGGGGCCCTCCAAATGGTATATTTTCATCATAGCATGCATTCACAATGCAAATATAATATCCATCTGGACCTTTTATAGGCTTAATTTATCCCTGCTTATTTATCATAATTAAGGACACCATGTGATAAGAATCCATGTGGTATCTCTACTGATCTGAAGTGGGGAAGAGATTACTAACCCTACTTAACAAAATATAGCAAATAAATTACATGGTATCACCCATCGTAAAGAAGAAATCCTCAGCTAATGACATAAATGTGTTGGACTAACCTGTTCTCTTCTAGCATATATGTAAAATAATAGGGCAAAGGGAATGACAGAACATCAAACATCATCTCATTATCAAAGATGAGAGAGCCCTGTAGAAGCCGCAAGGAAATTTCCAAACCACTAGATTTGAAAGTATGGTACACCACAGGTTAGTTCTGCAGTGATAGAAATGGGGATGAGTTGTTTAAAGAACCCCAAGTCGGGGAGTTTGGAGAAGCTCTTCTGAAATCAAAGCTGCATCACTCCAGGGAAGTTGTTTTAAGACCCTGCAAGTGCAGTCTGATTTGGTGCTGACCCACCTTCCCGTACCTTTTCACGAAACCGGTAAATACACACATATACATGGCTATTTTTACAAAGTGCATTTTTTAAAATCAGTATCTTTCACAACCTCCTAAAGCAATATACAATTGAAATATTTAAGGCAATCAATCATATATAACATCACTTAAGGTGTTGTGTAGTCTGTATTCAGAGTCCACAACGGGGTGCAGTGCAAAACACCTAGGTAATGTACAACAGTGGCAAAGCATTGTACAGACAAACAAAGTCATCTCCAAATCCAGACATACAGCAGTGCTGTTGCAACAAGAGGACAGGGACTGTTGTAGATCCTAGACTTCAGCTGGATAGTCCTTTATCACCCTCTCTTATAGCCATAATCTTAGATATTTAAAGCTGGATTTGTTCAAACAAGCTAGAAATAAGTTTCTATTGCTGAAGGAGATCTTTAAGAGTTGCAAAGTCTCTTACTCCCTTCAAAACTCGTATAAAATCTCTGCATATTAAGATGTCACAAGACCCAGACAAAGAAAAAGGGTGAAGAATATCCATATTTAAAACTGGAAGAGCTGAATATCAATAGTTCTTCCAAGACACAGCAGCAGGGTAATGCTCCCTCCTCAAACCAGACTCTGGCTGTAAAAACCTTGTATGTGAAGAAATCACAGTACCACCACCCTCTTTTCCCTCTTTTGATGGGCTCCCCAGTCCCTGTGCTGTACATGGAAGACCTTGAGGTACTCTCATTGCAAATTGTCTACATAGAAGACAAAATGAAAGACTTAATTAGGAAGGTCAGGTCTGTCTTCTGGTCTGTTGTCATCTCTCTCATGCTCTTCAGTGCTTTTAATCCAAAGGGTCCTGGATGCAAAATAGTCATAATCTGTCTAGGCAGACTCTTCAGCCCCTCATAAAGCAGGTAGGACAGGATAGTTGCTAAATCTGGGGTGATCTAGCAATGGGCCAACACAAAAATTTTGGGCCTGAATGAATTTTCAGTTGAAACAGGGAAACTCACAGTAGCATTAAGCAGCTAGGAGTCAGAAACTTTTTTTTTTGTTTAAATGCATTTCGTTGGCTAAAGTATACAGGCCCTCATAGGATTTCCCAAAGTGCCTAAGAATTTCATTTGCCTAATTCCCATTGAAATTTGGACCTTAGGAGTCACTGATTTTCAGTAAGACTTACAGAAGTCTTACCATGTTTTTAATGAACTTACAAGTTTTAATGAATAGTAATACAACTTTGGAGTCATTTTGTCTGGAAGCAAAGCTGGTCTGTAAATCATAAGACCATTAATAGCTGTTCCTTTGCCTTTCATTCTAAGTATGGTAGTAATTATCTGTTTTGCAAAGCATAATAAAATGTGTGTCATCATATTCAGAATATTCATGTAGTTAGAATTCTAAAGTTACCATAGATGATATATAGACAGCAGTGTGCTCATAGCGAACCAGATTTCTAAGAGAGCTTAGTTTCCAAGCCCAGAATCATAAACTTTGATAGAGGAAACCACAGTGGCCTGCAAATCACCAGAAATTAAAGGGAGAGATTTCTCCAGTGCTGGAAAAATTCTAGATCCTTTGCTGAATTGCAGATCCTTAAAACTAAACATGACTTAAAATTCTTGACCAATGCTGTTTCTATGTGCTCTGTTCAAAAATGGTTTTGTTGTTGCAGTTGAATATGCTTGAGAATTAAAGTTCTCACAAAATTTGAAGAAAAAAAAGTGTTAAAACCTGTAAGATTTATTGTAGGTAAGCTGTAGTTGTTTACTGTTGATAATAATTGTGACTCTTGTTGCTGCCACAGGAGACTGACCCTACAGAGGCGGAAGATTAGGGTGACTGCTGTTTTCTAGGCAGCAGAAGGATAGTATAGAGCACATGCCTACTGCTCCCCTCCAGCTCTGTGCTCCCTCACTCATGCTGAAAAATAGCTCTGGGTAAGGTCTTGATACGACTGCTCTGCTTTCTTTCCCTCTGCCTCCTTGTCCTCACTGTGTGACTCATCGCCTGCCGCATTTCCCCTTGTGGCTCCTCAAACATGGAGTGATGGTTTTATTCCAGCCTGTGTCCCTGCTGTCTTATGTCGTCCTAACTCTATCCCCATCTTTACACTAGTTGATGTAGCAGAACACATTCAAACCATAGATTTGACATTTGGTTTCACTAGAGATTTTTTTTAGGAATGTGAATAATAAAATATTTATGGAACTCTTACGATTTGAAAACTACATTTGAGATTAAAGTAGAAGCTGATAGAAGAAAAAAGATCACAGCAGAGATGGTTTTCACCTTTAACTGTGAACATCCTTCGACACCAGGAATTGGTTGAGTTAGATTGTTTTCTTCACCAAAATTGCATGGAGTTGAAATGCGCATTAAAGGAGCTGCTTAAGAAGTTGCAGGAAAATTACATGAGAAATTAGAGGCACAAGAGGTGTGAGCAATCTTCAAAATGATGCAGTCTTTTCAGAAAGGCTAGGTGAAACCTCTGCAGTTCTCTAGCACAACCAGAATGTGAACATTATAACATATTTCAAAAATAAAAACAAAGCCACAAACCAACAACAGAAAAAAAACCCCAAAACCAAGCCCCAAAGAAACCCCAAAATAAAAAAAACCCTCAAAATTTTAAAGTAAACACAAATCTGAAAAGTTTCTGTTGCCATGATAAGCAAATTCATCAGAGCTTTTCAGACTGAATGCATAATATTCTCAAAAGAACAGTTTTCCTGGCAAGTTACAGAAGTAATTTTTTACGTGTGCTGCTATCTGATAGACAACTGCCAGCTGGGAATGCAAGAGGCTGGGGCAAAGCAGGAACTCTGTAACCTATTATGTGTAAGGAGTTAGAGTTTGTAGTGTAAGTCTGTCTTCCAGCACACTTCATCGAGAAATGGCCTCATAGTGATGGTAAAATCTACAAAAATCTCAGGTTCTTTCATAGATCCAGGAACCAGAACTAAGCTGTGCAAAGCCTGTATAAACTGTGTCCTACTCCAGCAGTGTACTTGACTAATTGAATACACTTTGTCTGTGTATTCTGTCACTTCTGTTCATTTACTAGGTTCTTGACTGATTAATTCAAATTATCTGTGAGTTTCTTCTTCAAGGTGGAGGTAGGTGTGAAGGTGAGCAAGTTGTTAGGTTATTTTGGTTAAGACTGCTAAACTGCATTTAGGTATGTACCTTGGCTTTGTGAATTGCCTAGAGTCATCTTTTTTTTCCCAAAAAATTCATTTCAGAATATTTTTCAGACTTTTTTAAGAGACAGCAACACATCTCTCTCACTAAATCATGGCAATCTGTGATGGGATATATTTTGCACTTCTTCTTAATTTTAAAACCATGGAAATAAGCTTGAGGGAAGACTGGATATGATCAGTGAATACAGAATAATATTAAGTAATCAAAAATGTGGATTTCCAATCATATTGAAAGGGCAAGAGGGCTTCCAGAAGTAAATATCTCAGGGCTGAAAAGGGTAAAACAATGCTACCTGGGTTCATTTTCATCTAATCTTGAGAAATTCTGAGCTTAAAAAACAATTTTGGCCCATGCTTTTGTCTGAAAATGAGAATTTTTTCAAAATTGCGGAATTTTTCTTCTGTGTGTATGATAGCAAAGGTAATTTTTTTTTCATTCTTCCATTTGTACCCACCAAAATTTTCTTTTTCTATCATAACCATCTTTACATTGCATGGGCTTCCTTCAGAAATCTTCCAGTACATGGGAAAGAAATCAATAGAGTTTTGAACAGGTTTATGGTTACAAAGACAGTTCTCAGACAAACATATCTGCCTAGAGAAACTAAAGATCCACTTTCTTCACCTGTTGAAGTCATTGTGGTGAGCAGTAAAGCCTTGTTGTTGGGATTTTTATCAAAGAAGGTTATTTTATGCTTGTCCCTTCAAAGAAAATGACTGCACAAGGTTATTTACTGACCTGTAATTCAGCATCTCTGAAAACACCATATTAACTGGAATCCTATTCCTGACTTGCTTCTCCCAAGCTTGTGAGACAGCTTGCCCATCTCCCAGAGGTTTGTGCCTCCAAAATTAAGTTGGGTGAGCCCTGTTCACACATAGGCTGTTAGTGCCATCCTCCAGAGCAGCCCTCACAAATTATAACAGACAAAATCACAGAATGATAGAATGATTTGGGTTGGAGGGACCTTAAAGCTCATCCAGTTCCAAACCCCTGCCGTGTATGGGGACACCTTCCCACCAGACTGGGTTCCTCCCAGCCCCATCCAAATTGTCCTTGGAAACTTTCAGAGATGGGACAGCCACAGCTTCTCTGGACAACCTGTGCCTCACCAATGAAGAATTCTTTCCTAATTTCCAAACATGATGCGATGAAGCTGAAACCTATCTTAGTAATAGACCTAGTACAGGTGTAAGCATATATTGTTGTCCAGCAAATCCTGAGACTTGCACTTCAGCCAACACAGGAGTCCCAGTGCATCTCTTTCTCCCATATACAGGTATACTGTGGACCTGAGGGATGGTAAAATCACTCTTCTCTGAGGATTTTGATTTCGTCCCTTGGAAATGTGGAATGTTCTGAGGTACCAGAGAGGAATTTCTCTCCATCTTCATCTTGAATGTGTTTAGGGCTCAGCTTATTCCTCTAAAGGCATTGCAGCAGACTTTCTATGTCACACAAAATCCACAGAGTCCAGGATGGCTCCAAAAGAGATAAGAATAACAATTAAATTAGCATTATTATACAGAATATGAGCCAGCCTCTTTCCAAAGGGGCTTTTTCAGGATCCGAAATTTCCAAGAGAAAGGGAAAGTAACAGCACATTAGAAAAGCTGAGAAGCAATACATGGCCTTCTACAGAACCGATCTTTCAGGAGCTTTGGTTAGTTGTGGGAGATTACTGTAGTCTAGCTGTTAACTACTGATTATTGTGAAGAATGCTGAAATTAATTCATTTGCAGATCTTCTTTTCCTGCAGGCAAAAAGAATTAGACATTTTTTCCTTCTGTTTATACTTCCTCTCTGCTCTCTGTTCTCTCCTTCCTTTTGCAGAACCTCTCTGAAAGCAGTGTTGAGTGATTCCTGTGAGCCTGTCTGCCCCCTGTTTCCTTTCCCTGAAAAGAAAATTATAGGACTTAAGAAGGGCAAGGAATACTGGCACCCCACGATCAACATGTGGACAGAGAGTTCATCTGGATCACTGGGTCTGCACAGCAGTCTTTGTTTTGAGTGCCAACAGATTTTGCTTAAGGCACTGGGAATAGAAAGAACTTAAAGGAAGGAGAGTGTATCTAGGAAATCATCATTAATTAAACCCTACTTAATCCAATAAAAGTTTGAAAATTGAGTTTGTTCTACAGTATCTATCATTTACCTAAAAGATTTACAATTGCTTAACTATCTGAGCCATTTTTCTTAACTATTATTAAAAGGTAGGAAAACTTCTACCTAAATAACTGAGATTAGAATTTTATCTCCCATAAGTGAATAAAATTCCATCATGACTTTGCCTTCTGCTGCTTACCTTGATCTCGTTTGTATTCCTAAAAAGGCACAAGAATGTGTCTTTTCATAGAAGAAGGCCAGGGGATAGGAAAACTTTTATTTTAAAGTTCTAATCCCCTGAATGCAGTCCCTGATGGATGTGTTAAGCGTATTGACAGAAGACCCTCTACATTAAGTCTCAGGGCCTAATATAGTTACCAAGAGCTGAGAATTTCACAAGATTTAGTTCATCTGCTTTCAAGAAGTGGCTGTGTGAGTCGAGACTTGGTTTCCTTGTGGATTTTTTTCCAAAAGTAACAAAAAAAACCCCACTCCTTCCCTCCTCCACATGCAAATACCTCAGTGCTGAGTACTGAAAAACCCAACTTATAGCCTCAAAGGAGGACACTGCAATCTAATTATAGTATGACCAAATTCCCAAGATAAGTAGAGAAGAAGGCTCAGGTGCCGTAGCTGATGAGATATATCATAAACAAAGGAGTGGTACTGGGAAGGGACTATCTTCCATGTGAAAAAGTTCTTTCTGGTGTTTCAGTTCCTTATGTAAGGATCCAAAAATGTTTATGCGTCTGCCATATTGAATATTCTCTGATTCAGCTATCATGAGTCACCATACATTCTTTCAAAACCATGTAAACCCTTTATTCAACCATCCAGCAGTTAAAAGCCCTTTCTCAGCAAAGGGGAGCTATCACAGTCATTTTCTCCAGCCCTAAACATCTTCACTGGTGCCTGAAGAAAACCAGGGGAGTCAGTCCACTCTGAGAGGGACATGTCCTACCTGACCTGTCACCACTACTACCACAATGGAAAATAGTTAAAAAACATCCTGTATGGGAGAAAGTGAGAGTGGGATTCCCTCTCCTGATTGCCAAAGTTATGTATTTTCCATGTTAGCCTGTTGCCAGCACTGATTAGAGTTGCTGGTCACAACTGGCATGAGCAGAGGAGTACAATGACATTAAAGTGTTTGTTTTTTTGTTTTTGTTTTTTTTTTTTGGCCTTCTTCCTATTGATCTAAGGAATAAATAAAGAAGACTAGAAAATCTTCTGGAGGTCAGATGTCTAGCCATTTAAACCTCTGTTCAGGACACAATTTTTGCAAAAAATTTAATCTGGTTCTTCCTCTCCTGTCTCTGGATTACCACAGTGTACTTTCTATTTTTGCAGGGAAAGCAGGTGTAAAAGAAAAGAAACCTTACAAATAGTCCTAAATCAGTCCGTTTTATCTTCATTTCTGCATTTCTGGGGAGGGGGATTCTTTACTAGGATAGTCTGTTTTCCAATATGCACAAATGGCTGATTGATTGATTGATTAGTGATGTGACTGAGAAACAGATGGGTCTACCAAACACCTTCTGCTGATAGAAGTGTAGCAAGGTAAATACTCTGTGAATATATTAGATAGGTTCAGAAGTGGAACTCTGTGTAACAGAGACAAATAAAAAACAAACACCAAGCCTAGAGCCAAAAACGTCAGTTCTGCCTTTTGTCTGAAACCTCTCCCAGGTGACAGTTTGTAAGCAAAAGGTATTAAAAAGTTCTCCAGTTCAAAATTGTCAATAATGAATTCAAGCTGTCAGTAACATGACATTTTCTGCTCTGGTACCATGGCTGTTTCCCATGCTTGACATACCTGACTCCTCAGATAAGAAAAATAAGTGGCACATAAAAGAAATTATGGCTAGTAAAATCTCTGGTTGTCCCATCATAACTCTACCGAGTAGCTCAAAAATGAGGAAAAACAAGTAAACAGACAAAAACTATTGAGAGTATAAAATTGTAGGCATTATTGTGATCTGTCAAATTGGACCATCGTGGGGAAGGCCTTACACTTGCGGGTTTTATTTTTAAATAATTTTAGTTCAAATTCTCATTTGCTTTGTACACTTGAAGCTATACAAGTGAATTGTCATAAGACCCATGTTGACCTTCAGTGAGATTTAGATGAAATCCAAAGGATCATACACACAAAACTAGCTACAAGGTCACAACCTATTACATTATTTGTGAATTACCTGCTGTTAAGAAGCAGTTGTCTAGCAAAGAGAAATATATGCCTTTATAGGTGAACAATCATGTGTTAGTGGACTCAGAAAAACAAAAAGGCACCAACTGTTTTATTGCCTTCTAAAACAAAGCCACTATTTATTTAACAGTTATTGATGTACCAAAAAGAGAAGAGAAGAGAGAAGAACATGACAATAGAAAAGTCCTATCCAAATTATGACTGAATAAAAATGAAAAAAACAGACGGCTGTTTAATTACGTCACTGATTTTCAGAAACAGTGGAGAGATGAAATGGCTGCCAAATTTTCACAAACCAACTAAGCCTCTTGGGCATACAATGGGGGCTAATGTTCTTGGAAAAACTGGCCAGTGGCTTCATTATGGAAACTGCCCTGTTACAAGCATGTTTGTAAATATGGTCCATATTTAACAAAGTTAAGATTGCTGTTCATAATCAAGTTCCACTTTGGGCTGCCAAGAACTTAAAATTCTCATTCCAGGATCTTCTTGACATAATGGTAAAATATCAGAATAGGCCTCTGATGATGCCCATCATCAAGACTACAATTATCTCCGCTCGAAACTGCGGTTTTTGGGCAATGTTTATCAGGCCAGTCTGAGGAAGAGCTGGATCATTTTTTCTGAAGGATTTCTCCCTTCTGGTTGTGTATTAGGGTCCCAGGGGCTATGGCCTATGGCATGATATGCAAGTCTTACCGTGGTTTGACGACCCTTGTTAATTTCTTTGTGGGGTTGGAATTCATTTGCATTTTGTTCACCCAACATCCATACAATAGGATGAAGAACTCAACATTCAAAGTCCTTCAGTGTTGCGGTGGATCACAGCCTGCCTGTACTCCCTGGCTAAGCTGTGGCAGAGTCCACAGGGAGAGCTCGCTGGTCGGACCCTGCCGCATCTCCCTGCCCTTCTGCTTAGGGCAGGAGACCCCAGAAGCTCCCAGAAAACCTTTCCCTATTCTCCCTAGTTTGCCCAACCTTGGTCAGGTTCCAGAGAACCCGTGGTTATTGGTTATCTGTACCTTTCCCCCACCTATGTACGGCCCCCTGTCCCTGCCTGGATTGGGCCATTTGAATGTATCCCTCTGCCCCGCTTGAGGGGTATAAAACCCCTTGTAATGCCCGGTTCGGCGCTCCTCACCCCTCATCCCCGGCTCCTCACTCCCCGGCTCCTCACCCCTCATCCCCAGCTCCTCACCCCTCATCCCTCGCTCCTCACCCCTCATCCCTCGCTCCTCACTCCTGCTCCTAACCCCTCGTCCCTCGGTCCTCACTCCCCGTCCCCAGATCCTCACTCCCTACTCTTCTCTCCCTCATCCCCCGCTCCCCTGCTCCTCACCCCTCGCTCCCCGTTCCCCACCCCCCGGTTCTCCAACCCCGCTTCTGGAATAAACCCTGTCCTTCCACCCTGAGGAGCCCCTCTCACCTCTTTTGCTTCCTCCGGCACTCTCGTCACCGGTGGGTGAAGCGGGCCCTTTGTGAGCCCCCGCTCACCCTCCCGCAACTGAAGCAGCACCCAGCCACCCACAGCAGCGGCCAGGGAAGAACGCGCGCTCCCGGCTACCGAGCTAGCCACACGCGGCCGGAGAGCCGTGATACTTCAGGAACGATAAAAAAAGTAACGAGAACAAAGCTGTTATAAATACTCAAAATTTTGAAGGCATTGGCTACAGTGTCTGCTCTGACATGTTTTGGTTGTGTTCCCTCTCTTCTTGTTTGTACCTGAATGTTGTCCCACTTGAGAAGACATTCAAATAGGTAAAAGTGCTAGCCCTTTTAAAAGGCTACACATAGCCTTGTTACTTCAACAAGTGTTCACATATCAGCTTCAACAAGTATTCACATGTCAAACACTTTGACAGTTCCTTTGAAGTCATTCAATGTAGGTTCAACCTTGAAAAATGACATCTTTTTCCAAGGTTCCTTACGGTCAATCAACTTCTACTGCTTTTGATATGAGAAAAGAGATTACATCTTCTCTGTAAAGGATAATGATTCTATTCTATCAGAATTCATAAAAATATTGAGAAATTATTCAATTAAAATCTCAAATTAAAATAACAAGATTTTGTTCTAAAAATTTACGAGATATTCCAAGAAACATTGGATCACTATGCTTATCAAATCTGCCATTGGTTGGATGATTAAAACAGGTTACAGGGCAAAAGGATCATGCCTTAGATAAAGGCATGAGAGAAGCTAGATTACAAGACTGCAGTCATGACCAGAAGAATAAAGCAAACCCCCAAAATTAAAAGAAGTTTGCTTCCAATAGAAGGACTAAAAGATTTTTATTATGTGGATTTACCACATACATTTCCACATCTGGCCTTTTAGAGGACTGTGAGTTCTCTGGTCATTATTTTAATCAAAAACACACACACACACACAGGCACACACACACACACACACACACACAGGCACAAACTATGAAATCTGAATGGGTTAGCCTTGAGGGCCAGTGATAACTGAAAGCTAAGCTGGAAGACAAGGCAGATCTACTACTTTGACTGAATCTGTGTTTTAGATAAAGTAAGATATTCAATACTTTGCCCATGAAACTATCCACAAAAAAATAACATTGGCTTCCACTGTAATCTTTCTGAATTGCTGGCTGAAAGACCAATGTCAGCATAGGAAGAGAAACCTGTAGGCTAAGCCTGCAGTGTTATTTAGTCATTCAGCGCAGTGGCATGCTGCCTGGCAGGCTCCTCTTGTGCTTGTGGCGTGGTATTGTCACTTCAGCAGCATAACTTCTTAAGAACAAACCAAAACAAAAGAAAATCCAGTGTTTTCAATCAAAATTTGCATTTTAAATATAATTGACAACACTCTGGAGATATACTTGAAAAACATGCTCTGGGAATATTTATGCTGAGGCATGGAAAGATATTTAACAAAGATTTTCATAACTGGCACCAAAAGGTGTTTTAGAATCTCATTTTCTTTCTTTTGCCATTTTTTCCTGACCAAACCTTATAATCAACTAATCAACTAATAGAGTTGCCACAGAACTTTATTCATTCCAGGGGCATATGTAGAAGATGGTTCCTAAAAATGAAACCAAATACCTCTTAGAGTGCAGCATACTTAGGCTCTCCCTTCTACCCTTTACATGAAATCCTTCTCCTTAAAATATCTCAAAGGAGGAGGAAGGAGACAGAATACACAATCCAATGCATTATTTTAACAGTCATCTAAGATTATTTAGAAATAGTAAAAATCTGTCTAAAAATTCTACTAATTTGAATGTGCTTTTTGTCTAAAAAAAGAAGTTGGGGTTTTTTTCCCAAAAATTCTAAAAACACAAAAAACCCAAACTCAGAATACATAAAACAAATAAAAATAGCAAATAATCAAATTTCTTCCTCCAAAAGAAAAAAAACCAACTTGTTTAACCAGCTAGATTCCTTATTGTTTTGGCAGTATCTTTGCAGAATTCTTTGTTAATAATTTTATTTCATTATTTGTTCCACATTGATCTCTGTGAAGATTTCTTAACATAACTAAATTCCTATTTCTTGATTTACAATCAAATCTTACTACAGTCAGTTTCTAGGTCTTCCTAACTGGAAATATTACATCTCCTCCCAAGCTGACTTTCATACAAGGAGGGTTACTCAACTAACCCGATTAAAGTGAGCAGATCTGCAAGTTGAGATGACTTTTACTGCCATCCATGAGAGCTGAGACCAAGAATGATGGACTGCAGGCCATAGAACTGATAATCCATTTAAGAAGCAGGATCCCATCCCGGATTATCTTGAATTGGCCTACCTAAAGGTTTTGTGATGCAAATTGGAGGCTCTGGGCATAGCAAAAACCTGCAGAATATATGACATTCTTCTGTCTAGTAGTGCCTGGAAGGCTCTCAACTGTGATGTTCGAGCCTCATTAATGAGCCCTGTGTTGTACATCTCTGTCTGATATGAAGCTGCCATGCCTTGTCACCAATTACAGGCTCTGCAAAGACCCATCTCATTATAGTACTTATGCTGCTTGTTCCTGAAGGTGGTATTTGGTGTGCCACATCCTCAGTGTGCCACATCCTCAGCTTGCCAGTAGGAAAATTGCCCTTGAAGTGAAGACATGTCATTCACGAGACACAAAAAAGCAGCAAAAAAATTTATGAAATGCTGCCTGGAATATTAATCATAACACTGTGTTAAACCAGGTACACAAAATTGAAACAAGGGAAGAGAGGTTTCTGAGCAGTCCAACCAACCTCAATACATCCAGGGCTGGACGAGGTTTTGGTGAGGCACTAGTCAGAATAGGAATGTAGTTGTTAACTTTGGTGTGGTTTCATAACTAAAGAAAAAGTCCCAAATGCCACTCTGCCCCAAAACTGTTCTGCATCCACCAGAATTCAGAAAAAATGCAACATCTCTCCTGCAGACTTTGTACATGTGTCCTCATTTGTGTTGCTAATTGTAAAACCAATGTCAGTCAGAAATATCTGCAGTACATTCAAGGTGCTGCAGTGATGTGACAATCCACAGAGGGTGACAGGCTTTCTCATTACATTCATATCGTCCGTGTGATTATTTGATCTCCCAAGTGACACGAGCAAGCCCTGATATTTGACATGTCCAATGAATATACAAACACTGAATTAATTTTTTTACAATATAGTGTAATTTATGCTGTTGATGCAGTTTTAGCATTATTACTGCTTCTTCTCAGTTTACCAGCAGTTTTTATTTGATAGTCCTGATCTGCCCTATGCAGCCAGAGAGCCTCTGGCTGCATAAGCTCTCTCCAACAGTATAAAACCCACACATATGAATGATATATAAGGACAACATAAAATTTGCAAATTTCATGGAAAGTATTGTTAAAACTCCCCAGCATTTTCTTCTCTACATAAAATATGGTAAAAACACATGGATGATTATCATGATAGAGAGAGACATTTAAGCACCTTACATTTAAAGATAATATGGTAAAATATACAAGCTTTTAAGAAAAGAGAAATTCATATTTATTTTTGGCTACAGTCTGTCCTGATGGCAATTGAGTTTAGAGCTCAAGTGAGGGGAAGAATTTTTCTCTGCATGCCATTCTTTTACCATTTTGAAAGCAGAAGTATTTGCTCTTAAGCAAAGGATGTGTTCTTATGCAATTTTTCAGAAGCTATTTAAAGAAAAATAGACAGGATAAAGAAAAATCTATCAATGTCAATTCAAAAAAAACCCAAAAACCCAAACATGTCCTGACCTTGATTACTTTTCTCTTTTCAATACCTGTACACACATTTATGGGAAATGGAAGAGAAAAAAATAATGTTCTTTTGTAAAGAAAATAATACCATTAAGTCACAAAAAACCTAAAACACTTAATAGCAACATAAATTTCTCTGTCTAGATGGCAATTTCCAACCCACAGTATTGTGAAACAGGAAATACAAGTTCATCCTCTGGAAAGAATTACAGACTCCATTATCATTAGAATCTTGTATCAAAAGTGCCTTTCATTATGATGCAGTTTCAGAACTAAAGGCTGTTACGTCTCAAAGCCTGACTCAAAATGTTTCCAAACAAGCTAAAACTTTACCTTCAATTTACAGGTTAAATTAACAAAACAAAACAAAAAAACAACAAACAAACAAACAAAAAACCCACAAACATAAAAAAACCCCCAAACACCCAAAAAAGCCTCCAAACCAACTCCCCAAAAACAACAATAACAACAACAACAAACCAAAAAGCAAAGCAAAAAACAAAAAACAAAACCCAGAAAACAAACAAACAAAACAACCCCCCCACAAAAAAACCCCAAACCCCCCAAACTCCCAAAACCATGACTTCACAATATAATGCTGTGCAACAATAAGGAATAATGAATCATCATTTTCTGTAGGTTACAAAGTGGAAACTTCAGCACAGAGAGTTTCTTCAGCTTTCCAAGTGTTTAAGTATGAGGTATGGCTTTTTTAAAAATGTTGCTTCTACTCCATATCGACAGCATCCCTGTTATTCTGCAAACTGAATCTCTACATAACTTACATCAGCTGAGGGTATGTATTATACACATACTGCTATGACATTTTAATGCCTTTCCAAAGAAATACAGCAAGACTATAAAGCTATCAATTTTTCCCCAACCAGATGCTCCTTTCCTTTTCACACTGATAAAGAGAGAGCGGCAGGAAATTTCAGACTTCTGAAGAAGTGAAGATGAGAAGACTTTGGACATTGAAAAAACCAGAAGACTCAGCAAACGACTGGGAGTGCTGGTAAATACATATCAGAGAGATACTGAATGAGATATTTTTCTCACTTTCTTGTTTCATTCAGGGTACCAGAACATTCAGAAGTCAGTTCAAACTTTTCCATGCACTAAATGCATATACATAATGTGCAGTCTTCTTCTACAGAGTGACTTTTTTTGTTTCATAACATATATATAGCAGTCTATTTGCATGAATATGTGTTCTGCCTAATCAATATGACAAACACCACAAGCTAAAAGTAAGTGGTAGGGAAAATACTGAGCACTAGGAAACTGATGATATAAATCACTACTGAATGTATCTTTTCCATCAGCTTTTTCCACTATCATAAAAACAACCTCAGAGTTATAATTTTGAATCAGAAGTGAGAAGCATCCAATATCTAAGGACTAAACTAATGCTTGCGCTTAAAAGAGCTGAGAAGTCAACAGAACATTAGTGTTGCTATTTTATGAATAAATCAATGTTTTCAACACCTTTTGAGCCTAAAGCTATGGTAAGCTCAGCACTAAGTAAATTCTTTTCTGAAAGACAGAAGTGGTGCAGAAGCAACACAATTGAAGCCTCTTTCTCTAAATCCAAAGGCACAAGCTCTGCTCCTAGATGAGAAGCCAAGTCAGGACAGATCTTTTCCCTTGGGAATGTCAAACAGGCAGAGGAAAGATGACAATGGGAGAATCTGCTCTGCCACTTCTGAGGTAACTGGTAACATGTAAGAGAAAGTTTTTTGGCAACACAAAAGTTTCTTGTCAAGAAGTAACAGAAGAAACCAAGTCAATGTTTCATGTTAGGGTTATAGCCATTTTATGGTTTCTTGGAGGTTTCCTGGCCTGTGCAGCTTCATTCTTCATCCATGCCTTCTGCCAACACTGACCATGTCATCTGACCCCTGCTTTGAATGGGAGAAAAGCATCATCTACATCATTCTCGTGTGCACCATTTGTTTTAGAAACTAGTCCTAATCTCATTAGCCTAATTTACGTCCAACTAACCAAGATTTCTAGGATCTTTCACAAACACTTGTTTATAAAAAAAAAATTGGGGTAAAAAAGATTGTTTATTTGTGGGGGTTTTTTTTAACGTATCAGTGTGAATTTCATTGCTTCAGCACATATTAAACATTTTTTTACTATGCACACTAAACAAAATAATTTTGAAATAAAAAATCAAAATGTTCGGTTGCGTCTCTGCCTAAAGCCGAGAAATTCATTACCACAATTTTGTCTTTCTTTTTGTTTTGGCCTAAATATAATTGAAATTGACACTTTTAAAGATGTTTCAGAACTGGGAAATCAATATCTTTCACCAAGAAAATAATCAAGAAAATAAATTATAAAACTAACAAATTAGAAAAAAAATATGACCAGTTGTACTCTGGTCTATGAGCATCATTAGCTGATGCTGAAGAACACTCAGTGACTGAAGGTTGCCAGATAGCTTTTCTGAGATATTCAAAGTTTAATTTAAAGACTCGAGCTGGCATTAAATTGTTTGAAAGGCTGGATTTTCAGCTAAACAAAGAACCAATGGATTCATCAAATCTACCGCCGTCATTCTCATTAATCTCAGCTATGCACACTACAGCTAAGAATTTGGTCTAGACCTAGTATGAGCAAACCTTAACATGAAAACAGCTACAAAACCAGTTTCTTAACCTTTCATTGTTAATTTGTTAGGCTACAGAAGCCTCTGATATACACAATTTTTAGCAAAAATGAGTTGTCTTACAAAAAAATAACACAGTGATTAATTTGGGACAGAGCATAATACTTCCATGCTGTCTTCAGAGAAGGTAAAGTGCCATCAGATAAGGCTTGGGGCATTTTGGTGGAGTTTCTTTTAGTATCTTAATTTCAGATTAGTTGAATAGTAGCAGATTAAAGCCTTTACCAAGAACAAAAGAGTGAACACAAAAGGGGAAATGCAGAAACATATAAAGCTACATACATGGTGATAAATTAGCTGACTCATTTTCTCATCTTGCATGAGCAGAGGGTTAGAAATACTTAGCAGCTTTGGTCATTGAAAGTTGCTGTCCTTTCTCTTCCACTCACCAGTGTTCAGGGAGGCAGCCAAGGTGGTCATGTACTGCTTCAGCCCAACATTCCTGGGACACAGTCTGTACTTTTTATGCTTTTTTGTTACAGACATAGGCGGAGAGTTTTCTAAAAGTGCTCATTGTTTTTCATCTGCCATCACTATAGGTTCAGGGATAAAAGAGCATCATAGTAGTATTTAGGACGTTCTCTGCCTTTTATTACTGCTTAGGCCTTTTCTGCATCAGGAAAGTGACTACTTCATGATAGAATGCAGTGGACATAATTAGATTAAGAGCCTAAAGAATTTAGCATGGCAAGCAAATATTCCATGATCCAAAAAAGCATCTTCAGGTAGGTAAAAATTTTAAACAATCCCCATACAAATCTCATGGAAGTTCTGTGTTCAACAAACATTTAAGAATATATTTCACTCCAAAGTTCAGTTTCACTGGCATTAGTGGGAGTGGTGCCACTTTTCCTTTCTTGGTTCATGAATGTAAAGTAGGGCATTTTCTATACAACTCAAACAAATACTCCTTTAATAAGTACTTCCAACCACTGACCAGAATCATGATTTTCTTACTTAAAATACACTTTTCATTACTTTACAAATAATACACAATAATCAGCAGCATGGGTGTTTTGGGCTGCAGTGGAGCTGTTCTGACAGCTATGACTGCTTATCTTCATGGATTACTTGAATATATTCCCAGGAATTTATGTGCATATAAATCTTGGCATATCCACAGAACATCAGGTAGTCCTGAACAGTGCTGCTTGTCAAATTTAGGAATACTGTGATGAGAGGAAAAGCCATTAAAGCAAATTGAACACAGAAAGTTTGCTGGAAGGATTTTGGTGTGCTCTTCCATTTAAGACCAGTATTTTCAGAGCACTCCAGAGAAGGATGAAGCATTGAGAACAGGGAAATAAAATTATGGAAAAGTTCTTTCCACTGGAGTTTCTCATGCAGAGGCTTTAAAAAGAATGAAAAGCACTTTCAAGAAAGTAGATGGGTTATTGTTAAGGTTCTTCCAGTATTTCCAATATTCCTAGGTTTGTAGTTGCAAGTGAAAAATACTGTCTGGGCTCGATTGGCAAAATAAAGTCACTCACTGTTGGAAACATCCCTCCTTTGAAAGCTTAAAAGGAATGTGTAGAACTGGGGTTTTTTGTCATAAATGAAGTCAAGTTTTATTTTTACATTACTTTATTGAAATTTTGTTCCACATTTGAATTTTTTTTTAATGTTCAAAAATGGAGAGACTATGGCATCTTAGAAATCCTAAATTTATGGCAAGAAACTCTAGGTGACATTATGACTAAATAAATAAGATACATTCCACTGTCTGACATGTGTTCTTGCCAGCAAGAAATGTCCAGTAAAGATCTTATTTTAGTACAGGAGTTAGAAACTCTTTCAAGGCATATCACAGACACAACTGATGATTTAATATTTTCAGAGAAATGTCCACGATATGCAATTGCCACTTTGATTTTCCCAGAAGGGAACTAATTTAGTACATCACAATTTTGCAAATACCAGGGTATGTATTGCTAAAATGAATTCCCATTGGGTACGTGTAAGCAGAAGGGCTTTGTGGAATTTTTTCCAAACCCTTGATTCAAACCCAAGCTAGAATGACTCCACCCCTGCTTTCCACTTCTTATACACTTATTTCCAGCTGAAGTAAACTAAAACACATGGACTGAGAAGGATGACAGCGCCCTTTATCATGTCCCCAGGTTTGTGTGACACTCACTATTTGTGCACAGAGAGGTCATGATGATGAAAGTTTTGTACCAGCTAAATTTTACTCTTTTTGAGGGAGTATTTTGTAAAATCTGTGCTTTTCACATGCTTACTTGTAATGGAATTCAGACCTCAAGCCCTACCAAATTCCACCTGACTGCATGCAGCCTTTAAAATGACCACTATCAAACAGAAAAGTATCATCAAGTTGCTTAAGTCTGCAGTGGCATTTTCTTCTTATGATGCAGAAGAAGGCAATATCTACTGAAACCCCTCTACTAATTGCTGTCAGAACGTTGTAGACTCACCCACACTGTTGGCATGTAAGTATAGCAACTCAGAAATCTGACAGCATCATTGCAGGAGGATGCTGATTTGGAGAAACTGAGGTAGTGTTTTGAACACAGGGTGGCGAGGTTCATTGAGCCCATCCCCTGCCCCATTAAATGTTTAGAACCAGGGCACTGAAATGTATCAGAGACTGAAAATAGTTTATGTCTCAAACATTGATATAAAGTTTTTAAGAAACTACAGCCACAGGTATCTCCCTGGAGAACTTTGGACTGTAAACCGAACTGCTGGTTGGATTAAAGGGAATCCATTGTTCCATCACCTCAGGCTAAGGGAAAGGTATGCATCCACAATAGGCCAAAGCCTCCAGCTGCCATCCCAGCTGAATTTGGGGTGGGGGGGGAGAGCACAGCTCACAGAAGCCAGGTTCACACAGACTCCCCTCAACCGAGGGGGGAGGAGGAGGTTTTGGGTGCATGGCTTAGCCTGTGGTGAGAGGCAATTAACATCCATCCTCCGATTACACAAACTGGCCCAGCTGTGGAACCCCCAACCCCACAGGGCACATCCATGTGAGAGGCTTTGCCCCACAGGACTGCACGTGACNATGTCAGAGGAAGTTTTTTAACTCCTCTGTGTGTAATTGGAAGTCTCTTTCGGAGCTTCACTGCTCTGAGAGTTACATACCTTCTGCCACTAAAATTCATTAATTATATATTTGCACCTATATTCAGATGTACTAAAATTTTCTTAGGTTTCAGTAGAGCTACTCAGCCTCCTGACCTTACTGCACTCACATCTATGGAGACTACTCACATCTTCCTCCCAGATTCCCTACCAATGCATTGACCTCACTTCCTGGTGATACACTTACTGGAATTATGTAATTCTATGAGTTAGTAGATTCTGGACTCCTTTCAACCCACAAAACCCTTGACCTTAAACACAGATAGCTTTTATGCACTTCCAAACAGCCTTCCTGAAAGGGAGCTCTGCAGTTCTGGCTCCTCAGACCCAAGGACATTCACCAAATTTCCAGTGCCTCCCAGATCCCAGGTTTTTCAGTGCCTTGTCAGGCCAGCTTGTGAGAAAACACAGAGGTTAGTGAGCCTAAGAAACATATTTCTTTTCAAAACCACCACATGGTTTTTACTCTTTCCAATTTTCAAAGGAAATACTATGGAATCTCAATTTGGGAAACAAAATTTTTTAACGTTTTGTTTTAATTCAAAGTGAAATTTTTTTTTACTAAATACAATCATGGATTTTTCTGACATTGAAACACAGCATTCCCTAAAACACATACACACAAAAAAATCATACAGATCTTTAGTTTAAGCTACACTGTTTGCTAGACAAAAAACGTAAAGTAAAAGAGGTATTCTGACACGATTAATGGACTATATCCTCTGCATAGAGAAACCACTAAATACATAACTTGTACTGCAGAGAAGCAGTAATTTTCTCTCATCATGTAAACAGGATCCTTTCCAGTAACTTAAAATTCCTTAAAGGCCTATTCAATTTCTCTTCTTTATGTCTTGAGCAAAATATTTTTGTTGTTGTTGTTTTGTTGCTGTTTGTTTTTTGTTTGGTTGTTTGTTTTGTGTTTTTGTGTTTTTGTGTTTTTGTGTTTTTGTTTGTTTGTTTGGTTGGTTGGTTGGTTTTTTGTTTTTTGTTTGGCTTTTCCTAAAAATATTGCTAGAAACCAACGCACTCTGATATTTATTGCAAATAAACTAGGAAAGTTCAGCATTTGGACAGTTATGGATAACTTATGCTATGGTTCTTTCTGATGTAGCTCTTGTTTTCTTTTGATTCCCTATAAGCAATCAATAACCAAACTATAATATTTTTTGCAATTCTATCTGGTTACAGAATTAATAGGCTTAGGTTTGGTGAATGCTGATTTTGATTCATTGGGAAAAGTAACACAGAGGATGTGTCATAGCTAGTGCTTTAATGAGAAAACATGGGCTTTCTGCAAAGAGGGAAGTGTCTTGGGGACCATGACTTCAGGAGGTTGCTGCTGTTGAACAGCTGCTAGATTAAGATGGAGCCTTGCACAGAGGGGGAAGACAACTGGTTCTGCCTTTGCCTCACAACAGGAAAACCAATGAAGAGTATAAGAAATGAATTACAAGACTTGTGTCCCAATAGATGAATGCAATAATTTCTTTTTAATTCCCGAAGGACCAAGTGTCTTTTTAGAACCCTGTGATTCACATGATTGGATAAATCAAGATGTGCAAAAATAGGTTCCACACTGAAAAGGAAACTATAATGTTTAATACTGAACATGGAAAACCCAGTTTGGATCTACACATCTCCTGCAGAAATTAATTCTCTAATGGAATTCAATGCTTTTCTACTAGAAATTTCAAGTTTTTCATCTTGAAGCAACTAGACACCCAACTTCCTAGAGAGTGTGCCTTTTGGTGGCTCCAAAATCAGCAGAGACTCAGGCAAGAAAGGTTAGTCAGACCCTGCAGGAAGCAGAAATGTACTTTTACCACTCAGACATGTGAGTCTTACTGATCATCCAGTTACACAGCAGGGCAGCTTGCTCATAGCTTGCACCTTTTAATTCTTCCTCAGCAGGACTGAGACTCTCAGCAACTGTTCCTCGCTGAGTGTTGCCTACTTTATGTGCTCTTTCATCAGCAGAGACATCCAACAGCATCTGCAAGCATAAGATGATTTTCAAGAGCTAAATGATAAGGCTTTAGTGTGGCTGACCCTAATTTTTTTGCTTGAGGTTTCCCTGATAAAAACCCAATGG
The DNA here is from genome assembly GCA_013397845.1 of Melanocharis versteri. NCBI lineage: Eukaryota > Metazoa > Chordata > Aves > Passeriformes > Melanocharitidae > Melanocharis > Melanocharis versteri. The sequence goes on from VZTG01000485.1 coordinate 35,526, forward strand.
TGCAAAATGCATGTTTCAGAGCACAAGACTTACGAGGAGTGGCTGAGGCAACTGAGGTTGTTTAGCCTGGAGAAATGGAGTCTCCAGGGAGACCTAATCCCTCTCTAACATCTATGTGAAAGGACGTGGTAACCAGGTAGATGTCAGTCTCCTCTCAGGAAACAAGTGACAGAACCAGAGAAGGTGGCCTCAGGTTGTGCCAGAAAAACTTTAGATTGGATATCAGAAAAACTTTGTCACTGAAAGGGTGACCAGGCATTGGAATAGGCTGCCCAGGGAAGTGGCAAAGTCACTGTCCCCATAGGTGTTCAATACTTGTGTGAATGTGGTACTTGGTGATATGGTTTAGTGGTGAACACCATGGTGCTGGGTTAATGGTTGAACTCAATGATTTTTAAGGTCTTTTGCAATTTTAATGATTCTGTGATTCTGTGATCTAACATCAGTACCCAGGGCTAACCCTCAGTGACTTTGCACCCTGATGTATCCTGACCAGGTTCTGGGTGACTCTAGAGCTGTTCTTACAGATATCTCAACAACTTTGTGGGAGCGGGTTTCTCAGCCCCAATGTAACAGAAAAGAACCCAGCAACCTCTTCTAACAAGTAATGAGCTTCAAACAAATCTGTATCCATGGCTTCTAGACTAAAGAAATACTGAGAAGAAACCTGGCTTCAGCTTTCCCCCAACAGCAGTGCTAGAAGAGGAAGAAGGAGCACAGAGACTACCTCTAATGCCATTCAAACTCTCAGCCCAGTCCTGACACTGACTAGACTCAAATGCTCTGAAAAAAATGCTGAAAAAAAAAGCCCCAGCGAGTCTTGATTAGCTAAGAAATTCTGAACTACAATATTGTAAAGGAGAGAAATGCAAATATGAAAGTCTTTCCATCTGGCCTTCTTTCTCCATAGACTGACCCAAAAGGAAAAATACCATGATATACTTAGCTGCATGGGCCTGTGTTCATTCCAGGTGGGGTCTTCCTCTTTCCACATGCTTCCACCTAAGCTAAGTACAATGTCCTAGTATTGAACGTGCAGGACACCACTTCAGTATCCTTCTAATGAAACAAGATATGCAAGAGCTTGGTCCTTCCATGTACTCACATATGTATACGCATCTTCACACCTACAAACACACACCTCTCAGTCCAAAAAGATTTGAAGAGTGCACTGAAGACAAGAAATGGTGGTAAAATGGCAAATCTTATAAACTTGAAGCTGTATTTCACAATGGTGAGACTGATGCTGATGTCTTGACATTTGAAAACACTTCTCCCCCTCCACCATTTCAAACTACTGTTGCTAGGTTTGTCCCACCTGTCATTGTCTCCAGAGATATCTCTACTGCTACATAATTTAACGATCCCAGCTGATGTGTCAAGCAGTTAAATGTTTAAAATAGATAAGACAGTTTACACTGAAATAGAAGACTTAGGTTTAGGTGTTTTAATTGTTACACACAGGAAAAAAATTGAAAATGGTTCTTCAGTTTAAATAGTCACACTTCCTTATCTGCTGCCTTAGTTCTGTTCGGAAAGACGTTCAAGTATCCACCAGCTTGTTAGTAATGCTCACAGCATGCACCTAAAATCTGAGAAATGCACATTGAATAAAGGCAAATGGAAAAATATGAAACTCCACATTTCTGATGAAGTCTTATTTGAAGCCTAGATGACAAATTCAAATATAAATGGCTGGGTGCAAAACAGCCACACAAGACTTTTCAGTTAATTAATCAAGTGCAGTAGTGCAAAATTTTAGTGAGATAAGGCAAATAGCACTATATAGGGGCTTCAGACTTGTTCAATGTAAATGCTCCATGAGGTTCCTTAAGAAAGAGACTCTGGGAGTAATACTTTAGAGTGGTGCCTAGTGAATTAGCGATTTAAAGTAGTAGGAGTCATGTGGCTAAATCACTAGGCACCACTCTGAAGATGCACCCTTAAGACCTCACTCGGCTGATCTCTTCCAAGACTGAGTCCACCCTAATCCAGCTGTTTCTGATACCGAGTATAAGATTAAAAACTGTTCTAAATTGTGATGGGATTCCTGCTGTGTTATGAAATCACATCAACTTCTGCACCGAGGCTAGTATTTAATTCTTAAAAAAAAAAATCCCTGCAGGATATCTTAGAAAATTCTACACCTTGAGTGTTGAATTTCTCAGGTGGTCGATTTGCAAAAAACCAAGACCAAAACCAAAACGACCAAACAAAAACAAACAAACAACTCCCCCCAAACCATGACTATGCAGTTTTTTTAAAATATGCTTTATTCGGGTGTACTTTTGCCTCTGCAGAATAAAGTAAATCATTCACCCATTTTTGTTATGCTGATCCAGCAGAAGAGACAATTTGATAGTTCCTGTGGAAGACAGATGCTTTACCAGGAGGCAGCTAAGAGGAAATGTTCATTCCAACCTAGGAGGTGCTTATAGTGGAAGTGGTATGGCTATAGTATAAATGATTCAAAATTAAAATACTGCATTGGGATGCACACAGATCCCTGAGGAACACTTCTGCTCCTGTGCAAAGGTACTTCCTGTTTCATACTACAAGCTCAGGTTTGGTGGGGGCTGTAACTGGTTTCTGCCCTCCTCCTCAGATTCCACACCCTGAAAAAGCACATCTGCACAGCTACGTACAAATGGGTTGCAGCTGTGTACGCCTCTCCTTATCCCTTTAGACTTGTGCTCCGTTGGCCCTGATTTGCACTGCTTTGGAAATAGCTTAAGGTACACAACAAAAAGCTGCTCTTGTTTCAGAAAGAGAAAGGGCTTAATACAGAAATAGGTGCAGTTAAAAACATAATTTTAATTACACAAACATTATTTGTTATACAGTGCAGAGACAAGTGTATCCCATTGTTTAAACATGGCCCTGACCAAACACTGACCACTTGCTGTTGTCTATTGCAGCTTCAAAATTTTCTCCTTCACCCTTCCTCTCACAAATCCTCTGTACAATTTTCTGCAGATGGAAATACTGTGATCTAAAATTTTATTTGACCTTAGCCCTCATGTCTATAGTCTCTTATCATCCAAAAAAGCATAGATGTTAAGGCACAGTTTTCATCATCTAGCAATTTCCTCAGCCATGCGTCCTTCTAATAAATTACCTCAGTTTAGCATCTGAGAAGTTGCATGAAGTGGATGCACACTGGCTTAATCACAGAACAAATCTCAAGGAGTTAAGCATGCTGTTACTGATACCTTTCACCTGGGACATCCTTGAGTCTTGAATTAGCAAAAGTGAACCAGAGCATTCTTTCCATTCACCTTTGTAGGCTTTAGTATTTGGCACCAAATTTGTCTTTGGTAAGCTGCAACCACCCCCAGGACCAGGCCTATGTGAGATTTCTAAGAGTATATCTAGGAACATCTCACAGAGCATAACAGCTTCTGTAGAAGACTCTGATGCTTATGACAGAGAGGCTGGGCTGATGGAAACAACATGTCTACCCAGCCACTGACAACAAAGATTATCAGCCAGCATTGCCTTGATAACAGAAACCAAAGTGGCTGTGTAATGCAGCATCCACTGAAGTTCAGAAATAGCAGTATCGACAGATGTCTGATAAGGCAGAATCACCTTTCACTCTGTGAAGAAGTCACACACCCTGATCTGCTCCCAAAATATGATTTGTTTATACAGAAATTGTGGGATGAGATCTTCAGTAATTATTAACTTTCATCAAAATATCAAAATAGTATTATGTTCTATGCCTGCCGAACACAGAAATCAGATGCATTTGGGAAGTGGGATGCAGATGCAGGTCTCAGATATGACCTTAAATTTGCAGTTAATGAGTGTGACGTACCAAATAGTGTGAAAAAAGCTGCATCATAATTTCTTTTCTGTAGTCTACATGTTTATCCTGTTTCTGAGAGAACTGTATTACTTTGATCCTTCAAAGTGTGGTGTCTCTATAAAGGAACAAAAGGAAAACTCTGAGGAAGCAGAAATTATATGATAGCTACCAGAATAACTCTTGTTTCTGGGTAGGTGTGTAGTCCATCTGTAGATGACACCTGCACACTGCAGTTGACCCCACGTTCCTGTTCCCATTAAAGAAACTCTTAGTTTGCAACATATTGGATGGGTCCTCAGGTCACAAAGGAACCAGAAATTTGGAGAGTGACAAAGGGCACAAGAAAAAGTGCACTTATGGATATGACTATGAGACCACATTGGACTGTGAGAGCTTCTCATCTTTCCAAGGGCTCCATTAGATTATATGCTGACTTCCTGGGCAAGGCTGGGTAGAAATTTCCCCTTCATCACCACTCCAGAAAAGAGGATATCTTTAGCCTTAGTCATTTTAGATATCCAGTTTACAGTAAAGAGACATAAATAGTTGTATTGGCAGAGCAAAGTTAGGCAGGAACAGAGAGCAAGACTATTGTTGTGTCTTCTCTGCTGCTGCCAGCAGAATGGGCTACACCAGTCTATCACAACTTTTCTAATCCTTTGCCATCAAATTCTCTCTTGGCTGCATCCTTAGAATCAGTTATACAATAAAGATATTAGAATGATATCCCACCAGGTTTCAATTATGGTATATGCAAACAAATCCAGAAAAAATGGAAGGTTGGTCTTGTGTGTATTTATAAGGAACGTACATTGCAGCTGACACAGAGAGAGCCATCACCTCACAGAGAAGCAGGAATTCAGTAGAGACTGAAAAAATAAGTCAAAACAAGTGAAAATATACCATTTCCCCCATACAATAATCATATCAGAGGAGGTTTTTTATCCACTCCCAAGCACCCAGAGGTCTTCTGGCTTGGTCAGGTGCTGAGCAATGGAGGTCTATAGTGCTCAGCAGGCCCTAACCCTGAAGGGAATCCTGCTGGCCTGGAACAGAGAGATAAATGTTGATTGAATAAGGCATGGTTCATAAGACTTTTGTCTTCAGTCCTCATTGTGGGATGGTTGGTTTTGTTATAAAACTAATTAGCATACATGTGGAAGTACTTTGTGGAAGGAGCTTAATCCCAAGCAAATGTGAAAATAAGCCTGTATTGTTTCTAGGGACTGATTTACATTAATTATCTTCTACTTTAAAAAAAACCTCACAGGCTCTTTTTTTAATCATTGTTTCTTTGTGGAAAAATGAAGAACAGAACACATCTGTAAAACACTATACATACAAATTCCTTGCATTTCCAGCAAGGATGTATTCTCCAAAGGCAGAAAGGCTTGGGTTTGAGTCAAAAATGCTACTACACGAGCAGCTAAAGTCAGAGACCTCAGTTTACATCTAGCTACCCAAATTACTTTTCTTAATTTTCAAAAAATTATGAACTTCAGAGAGCCAGACCTAGTTTTAGGAACCTATATGTGGATTTAGGTGCCTAAACTTAGCCACACTGTGTTACTTTTCTTTTTTTTTTCCCACTTACATCATTGCTCATTTGCCCACATAAAAGGTTTCAGGGTTGTTTCACAAAAATTTAACCAGCAACAATGTAGCAACTTCAGACTGCTAACATCCATAACGAAAGCATATGGATTTTCAGGGTGTATGTCTGTGTTTAACTTCTGCTTTGGGCATGGCCCTTTGCCAGATCCCAGTCCTTTACTCATTCTGCGAGGGATGAAATGCACCCTTGCTGTCTTCTGAGGCATACACTGGAGTTTTTTACACAGTAGCTTGAACCAGTGGAGGGGATGACCTGTGTCTCAGCCTGGCAATGGAGCAGGGGCTCAGCTGCAGCACATGGATGGACCTGGGAGTCTTCACTTAGTCCCAGCTGTAGAGATCCACCTGCATACAACCAGGTTACATTCTATCCCTCATGCTTTTAAAGAAAGGCTCTCATCCCTCCTGAATAAATAAAAAAAAAGAAGCTGAATTATCCACCTAAATCAGTATTATGTCATGGAATATGTTCCCACAAAATGATCACTGAGTAAAATTCCCAGATAGTTCCACTTTGAAGAATTTCAGGCACTGCCTGGCAGCAGCAGAACATTATAAATTCATAAACCTGCCTGATGCACCTGCTTCCATCTCTGCTGCGAAGAGCAGGTAGGAGTGTCCCACAGGACTTCTCCTGCCTGTGTCCCTCTGCCTCCAGCAGCTAGGGATAGGCAAGGAGAGTGGAGATGCCTTTGTGGGTCTAAACATTAACTCTCCCTCCTGGTGTGAAGGGACAGAGCCGAGATTCCTTTCCGCCAGGTAGCTTTGCCCAGAATGTATATCTGGCTCCTTCATGTTGGAGGAAAAAAGCTTCTTTTGTTTCATGACTGCTGCTTGTCTCTCTCTTGAGTTGGAGGTCACGGGTTAAGGAGGAAGGTGTACATTGGCAGGCTTGCCTTGCAAGAAGAGAAATGTAAGAAATGAGATGTGAAACAAACGGACAGTTCTGGTGAGAAAGATGGGCTTAGCCTTACAAATCTGTGACAATGTGCACCTGGATGTCCAGGAATCATCACAGCTGTCTCTGCCTCTGGGTCCCAGTAGTGGGGACATGCGGTTGGCTCCTCTGTGGTCTTGTAGCCAAAGCAGCCTGATTTGGCTACTGCTAGTGTCACAAAATAAATAAAGTCATGTGTCTCTTTTGTTTTTAACAAATTCCTAAACTGAGCTGGGGAAGGACGTACAATTGAAATATGATATACAAACTAAGTTTTCATATCTTTAAAGTAAAAATCCTTCAGACCTAAGACAAGTACTATTTGCCTCTATCCAGATACTGTAGGAAGACTTGCCATAGCACAAAGCTTCCAGATTTTTGCAGAACATACACTTGTTGACAGTCTAATGGTTTTCTCTGTGACACATATTTTACAGCAAGACCATGATGGGCTCAGCCTCCATGGGTCTGTGAATTGACTTTGTTGGAGACAGTGCATTTCTCACAAAGATGCTGTTACTTCTGCTAGGAAAAAAAAAATCCAAACCAGAAACTAACACATGACATAAGAAATAAACACAAATAAGACTTTTCTCTCAAAAAGGGAGTATTCTGTAAAATCTTTTCTTCTCCTGCCTGGGCTACTTTTACTCAAATACAAAATCCAGTTCTGTCTTTGACTTAATTACCTTAAATACTCTATTTAAAACCAGAGCATAGTGTCTATCCCTGTAATTTTCACTAAGGAAATATCTATATTTTCCTCACTCATGTTTTACCAGTCCTGAATACAGAACAAACACTTACCTATTTCTATCAAAACCTGAGCTGTTAATGGATTTTCATGTATATTTCATATAAAGCACTACTGTGTTTAAACACTTAGAGCGCTGAATGTAAAAATAGCTGGCAATCTCAGAAGTGAACATTTTATTTGTAATATGGGTGATTTTGTCGTGCGCCACAACATTTTTTTTACTCATCATTTATTAATATTTTATATAGCTCATCAAAAATGAAGGTTGAGGTCAATAATTGCTGACACATGAAAGAACAAGGAAAAGGACAAGCAAGGGCATTATCTAGAGCATTGTGGACTAGCAAAACACTCTGATTTTCTTTGCACACCTTGAAATACAATAATCACTTAAAAGGCCCAAGTCAAAGAAAAAGAAAACTTTTTTTTTAATAATCAACATGGTTTCCGGTTTCATGTATACTCACATGTGCTTCAGAAAGATTTTTATTGGCATCAGTTTTTACTTATCAGTTTCATTCTGTAGCCTCTATCTTTGCGTTGGTGTTGGGGAGCCTCATCTTCTCTGAGCAGACTGGTGAGCAAAAGACAGTTTTCCACTCGGCTCACAGCCCCAGACTCTGCATTGTTGACATGACTGTGTTTAATAATATTTCCTGCTGATTCTGTTGTGGAAAAACTTACTCTTCATAAGCTGACTAGCTTGTGGTGCCAGTGCATGTGTGTATAATTTTTTTGCTCTTTTTAAGGGACTTGGGCCTTGGTTTAGAAAAGACTGCTTGAGCATGTGCTAAAAGCTAAACATACTTGTTCCCACCTTTATTTAGCAAAGCACTTAAGTATGTACTGAATCTGGCTGGCTTCAAAGGGACTTATATACATGCTGAAGTGCTTGTTGATTCAGAGTCTCAGCTCTCAGGAGCAAATTCTAGCTCAGATACTCTCTCAAGCCTACCTACAACTGCCTCCCCAACAGCAAGATTTATGCCTTTTACTACAATAGACTTATCAACTTATAAGTTATCACATTTCCCCTGGGTGAATACATTGTGTATTTCAGAAAACGATACCGAAGATTTTATCAGAACTACCTCTCCAGAGCAGTCAGTGATCCACTTAATCTACATTTCTGTGTCACTTCATAATACAGCAGGGGGGAGGAAAGAAAATCTATTAAATGAGTCCATAATTGTTATGCAAAGGATACTAAAGGTTCCATTTCAATTACATCACAGTTTTCTTCTAATAGATACACTCTCCCTAAACAACAAAGGTGCTTCTACCTTCAATAAAAATAAAGGCACAAGAACCATACTTCTATATGCCGTGGTGTTTAACACATACCTTTTAAAGTACTGTATGCTACTGAAATATTAAAATACAATCCCCATCACAACTTCTCCAAAATCTTAATCAGCTCTTTACAAAAATAAACAAATACAAAACCTTACGGGGTCTAGAATGAGGAGTCAGAAGTGGAAACTGGGTCAGTTCACCCACGAGAATTATTTAGGGTAGTAGGCAAACTTAAACTGCAACAAATGTTTTCAAATTACATGCCTCCTTTGTCTCCAGAAGAAGGATTTATTTCAAGCAAACAAGAAAATGGGACAGTACTACATTTCCTCAGTTCATAAGCTCTTAGCATCATTTTAGAGTGCCAACCTATTAAGAAGGATTTTCAAAAACTGCTGTCATTGTAGCTGGAGCTGTCAGGGCATGCAGCGAAAACGTATAATTTTTTTATTCTAGGAAACATGATTCTGTGAAGAGCAATAGGCAGTAAAGCAGCAAACTTATCTAGTAATTCCTTTTTTTAAAAGTGCCGATATACAGACACACACCTTACCAAACTATTTCTCTTTGATTTGCACATCTGTTTAGACTGTTACATCTGGTTTGCAAACACCAGGTACATGGATTTATGGTTGGAACACCTGAGCAAGTTAACACTGCTGTCTCACACCATTCCCTGGATACTACTTGCATAGTTATCAGATATAGGCTTAAATCCACAAAAGGACATGAGGTAACTTGCAATCATGGCAGAATCTATAGCTCTATAAAGGTTCTCTATAAAACTTAAGACAATAAAAAGGGCAGGTTGAAACTTCAATGAGCCAGTAGGAAAGCTCCTTCTCTCCAAAAAAAAAAAAAAATTTAAAAAAGGAAAAGCAAGTAACTTAAATCCTGTTCCTTTTTTTTTTCTAACCCATCTTCCTGAGCTTGTTGTTTGGCTGTTCTCCTAGGATGGCCTGAAATACTGCTGTGAGCCTGGGCATCCTGCTTGCTGAGGAACATGGTAAGAGCTATGACATAACACATGGGAATCTTCCCTACTACCACCACTGCTTTCATTCTGCTTCGTAAGTGTGTTGATGCTTTTCAAAAAGAGATAACCTGAAGGTGGCCCAATTCAAATCTACTGGGCAGAAGTTTTTATATGCTCATTTATCTACGTTGTACAATATGCAAAATAGTGTGTTGCCTTCTTTTACAGCACTTCAGTCTACCCACACAATTTCAGAAATTCAACCCTGGTTTTCAGGAAAATCACCTGCAATTAAGCCATTAGGGTTACACACTTCACTACCTGGCTGATTCCAGCTCAGGATCTTTACAGAGAATGGATGGCTCTGTATCAGCACCAGCCTCCCTCTGCCTCCCTGGTATCTTGGCTAGCAAAACCCGACCAACATTTTTTTTTTTTGTTGTTATTTCATCAGCTTCCTAGAAAATTCCAGCACTTGTTAACAGGGTAGGTTGGTAAGAAAAACTCCACAGTGGAAAAAATAAATACAGCAGTGATATTTTTGCATACACATGTGTACTTAGGTGCATGCAGTTAATGATAAGATGGTCCTGCCGCTAAAGAACTGTCTGTAAAACATTTACATATACCACACTGATTAATTATTAATATACTTCCAAACTATTTTCCTGAAAGGACTATTTACTTCCCTTCTCCATTAATAGAAATGACCTAATTGAAAGCTAAGCTTGTGGCCCTCTGCTTTCTAGGTTTAGAAAAAGAACCTCCATTTCCCCCTCCTAAATCAAATATCACAATGTCAAATGCTCTGCAGACGTTTCCCTCAGGAATCTGAAAGGCTAATTAGGGTGAGCTTCACCATAAAGAATACAGTTGTTAAAACAGCGTTTGTACACACTGGAGTAATGATCATTTGCTTACAGATGCAGTGATTTGTTGCTGCAATTTGCAGCCATATATCTCTCAGGAGCTAATTCAGATGTTGTTATTTATTGCACGTATGATTATTAGTGATATCTTAGCCACTGCTGGAAGTGACTGGTTTCACCTCAGGAAATAAAGTATTTTAGCTTAATGTTTACAGACCTAAGGAGACATCAGTTTCTGTAGAAAATCAGTTCTTCATTTGACTGCCCCCACCTCTAACTGTAAGGTCTGTACCATCATTGCTTACAGATATTTTCCTCATACTGTAAAAATTTTTGTCGTTATGAAATAAGAAAAAAACCCTGTCAGTTCTTCTTTATATTGAAAACAGTTTTTTACCAGGAAGAGAAAAAAAGAAGAGGGTTTTTAAAATGCCTCTGAAAAGGAGAGAAAAAGTAGTATTGTACACAAATGTATATACATAAATAAATAATTACCTGTGTAGAATATAGGGCCAAGTTCTCAGACCACTTGTAATTTCTGATAGGGAAAGAACAAAATGAAAAGACTTATTTTCAAATTAAAAATGCTGCCAATATGCAGAAGCACTTGCAGAAATTAAAACCTTGTAAGATCGCTTACATATTTCACAGTACTCTTACTTCCAATGGCTTATGCTTTTGTGTGCATCAAAAATCAGCAGTTTTCTATTCCATGATATTCTATCAAGTTGTTGCTGATCCTACATTTAAACGGAGATCTTCTCTTGTGCGGTCTGAGGGAAAAAATGAGTGTAATCAAGAAAACCAGATAAGCTCATTCTGACTAGTTTTCATCCCATTTGAATACTGAGTTTCAAAGAGTGACTGCAGCACAGGTTTTATTGGTGATGCTTTCTTATCCTTAGAATAGATTGTGAATTCAATCTTTAAAAGAGATTGTGAAAAATTCATGGGAGTTCAAATGACTTCTAATAAAACAAAGAATAGGAAATGGATTGGTCTCTTTAGCTCTTGCCTGAAGTCATCTTGCTTGCAGCGCAGCCTGGTCCAGGAATCTGCCCTGTGTAGGTAGCGGGAATTCCTCTGAAGGACAGTAAACATGAGTTCTGAACATGAGCTTCTCTTAAATTTACTGAGAGTAAAGTGATAAAACAAGAAAATGTGTGATAACGGTAGATTTGTAAAGGGAGACAAAAAGCCAAAGAATTTTACAGACTGCACGAGATACACCCTTTCGTAACCACAGGTGTTAAAAGTATAATTGAAATACTATGTTTAACAATTATCTAATAACTAACAGTAAGCAACAAATACTTATTAGTGTGACTAAGACATACAGTATTATAATATATATATTATATGATATATATTCTATATTATACAGTATTATAACATTTAAAATTATCCTGATTATTTTAGTAAAAATTTCATGATCAATGTCAAATAGCAATACTAGAACAAAGAGAAGAAAGAAAATAAATCAGTGCGTAGAGCTATGTTAATCTCATCTGTGCCTTAATATATTAGTGAAAAATACTGTGGTCTCTAGTTAACATATTACTTCATTTCCTTACAGTAATTAACAGCAGTTTACCTTCTCCTTTTCTGTAAGGATGAGTGTATATGAATAATCTCAGCCCACCAGTGTTTTGTAGCTATTTGCTGTAACAAAATATCTAAAAATACTAAAAATACAGTACTTTTGATTATTTCATTTGGTCTATAAACATTATCAGCCAACAAAACCTGAGTTATATTAGTCTGAATTGATAGTAATGATACCAGAGACTACATAATCTGGTTTAAGGTCTAGAATGGTTTAGATATGCAAGTATCTGACTTTTTCTTAAAATAAAAAACCAGAATTTGATTTTATGGTATTCTGGATCCTATCTTGTTTGCATGTTCATCGGTTTTTAAGAATTTGCATGAATGATGGAAGCTAGCTCACAAATACATATTTGCATAAATGTGCAGGCAGGCAGCATCACAGAAATTCACATGCATTTATTCCTGTATCATATATATGTTGATGAAAATTGCTTGTCAACTCATCCTCCGGGTCTGCAAAAAGGTACAATACTTTGTGGTCAGTTATGGTGTTCGTGGCTATTAAGAAAACCATAAGCATTAGGAATTTTCACAAATAAAGGATTCGTGGGGTGAGGCTTTTCTTCTGCAGACATCATGGCTGAACAATTTTCTGTAACAAATGAGAAAAAACCAAAACCTCTTCACAGACACATCTCAAACAAAAAAGGCAGCAGATTTGTCAAAACATTTGTTGTGAATTGTTTATCTGAGTGTGATGCTTCATAGTTTACTTCTTCAGTGTAATTTGAGAATCATATGAGAAGAATTATCCAAAATATCAAAGATTTTACTTGTTAGCATTCTAATATTTGCATACATATATGTGCGGTTAGACATACATTTCTGTCTTGCTATTTTGCACAAAATACACAGACCTATATGCTAGTGGAAAAAAACCTGTGAAATGTTCAAATATCTTAAATTATAGCGAATGGAGGCTAAAAAGGATATGTGATACACAAGATGACAGAAAATCTTGAATGCTTGCTGGAGTTTTCCACGGCTTGAAAGGGTAGTTTCTGACAACAATTAATGCCACAGGACACAAAAATCCACCTTGATCCAACTGCTTATGCCGCTGCCTCTCGGCTTGCTCTCCAAGGCCCGGCTGGCAAGCCAAGAGCGACAAGATGAGGCGCGTCTTGAGTCACTCCTACGGGAGGAACTCGCAACCTCTTGACTCCCCAAGGAGACCCTAGGCAGGCTCTAGGGTTTCGGCACACCAGGCTGTGAAGCCACGGGCAAAACCGTAGATCTAACAGGAGGCAGGCACACGGGTGAAGGGTAAAGGAGGACTCAGAGCCAGGGTGCAATTCCTTGTCCTTTAATCCCCTGACCGGCTGGCCAGGTGACGTGGAGACAGGAGGAAATCCAGGCAAAGAGCCCAGACCCCAGGAAACAAGGGTTTATAACAAGTTACAAGAAAGGCGGGGTTACATAGAAACCAATGGAACACAGAAACGTAATATGAAAGAACCAATCAGGAATCTCAGGGGGCGGATAGCAACAACTTAACAAATCGGAGAACAGAGAACATGGAATTCTCTGGCAACTATTACATATGTATAAGGGGAGTTACCAGGGCGTGACAAAGGCGGGGAGTAGGAGGAACAAGGGAGGAGAAACCCACTAGATGGACGGATTGTGGGCGGGGTGCCCTTCAGGCTCTTCCCCAAGGTCGGATCCCTCAGGGGGATAGTCTTTCCAATCTATATCATACAATTTCATAGAGAAGGCCGTTTGGGCCACCCCAACATGCTTACATTGCAAAGGAACCTTTTAGCATTCCTCCTACTTCACCATTATGCCAACACATTGTCAGATTTATGTAGGAAAACAGAACTTTACAGCTTCTATCCTTAGACATCCACAGAGGATAAGGTTAGTATATAATTTCCAGGGATTTCGTTGTTGTTTTATTGTTTGTTTTGATTTGGGGTTGTTTGGGATTTTTTTTTTTCTCTTTTTTTTTTTTTTTAAGGAAAAGTCCCGTAATGTTTAAATACCTGAGTACCTAAGCACATTGTTCCTGAGAGGGTTTGTAAAGATTTTGGGGCTAAGTAACAAGAAAGCTTCAGGACTGGCTATCTCAGCATGACTGAGCCGACAAGGCTTGAAGGAAAGCAATGAGCCTGTGTATCTCGACTACGAAAACAGCATCAGATAAAACAAGTGAGTATCTGAAAAACAAGTGAAGGACTGGAAAGGCTGTAGGAGTTTGCAAGCAGATATCAAAAAGCATACCAGAAAATGTCAAGAAAAGTATAACAAGCACTGGTTGCAGAGATTAGGGTGATAAATATGTGTATGATGAGCACTGTGCTAGGACTTGCTGTCCTAGGAGCTGCTTTGCAAGCAACAGTGTAAAAAAGGCTTCAAACCCTCACCACCAGAAGCAAAAAAATAATAAAAAAATTAGTGATCAATGCCTGCAGAACATCTCAGAGTCAGAATGTAAAGAGAGGATACTAGGCAAGTAAAACCATGGCTGAAACATGCCTCTGGAAAATCTTGGTCATTGCGGTTTTATCAAAGCTTGGGCAAATTGTTCTGCTCTTTAGAAAGGAGAACAAATGAGTAGCAATTTTTCAAGAAATCATAATGGAGAATTTGAAGAAAAAATAATTATGGTAAGCATTTTGAAATGCTTTCCTGAAAGTATGAATAAGAAAAGGTGTTTTGGAAGTACAGGTTTTTATGTGCAGGTAATAGCAAGTATGTGTGTATAGCACTTACATAGCAGCAAGTCATGCTGTGTCAGGAATGGTGCTGGCCCTGAAATATTGAGTGAAGCTAATGCTCTCCAGTGGAAAACCCCCATGGTGTTGAGAGAGCACTGCAATCCGAGGGGTTGTTCACCATCTCCCTGGAGCCACTGAAATGAGCAGGAAGAGCAAATGGCTAGGAGCTCCAGAGCTGAAAACCCATTAAAATAACTGCAGCAGAGAGAAAATGAGTAAATCTTTAGACAATGTTGTAGAAGTCTTCTCATCGGATTGTCTGTGGCAACTATTAGTTCTGGGATATCCTAGAGGGTCATCAGCATCAACATTGCATGGTTTGCCCTTTGTTCACAGCTGCAGTATTAAACAGGGAAGGTATGAATATTAAGTTCTTCCTTGCAAACCATGGGAGCAGAAGTTGCCATGGTGTGAAATAATGTCCTTCCTGGTTTCCACGACTTGTGCCGGACTGCAGCTATGGGGGAGCCTTGTGGGGATGTGTAGGACTGTAAATTTGGAGGGATGAATGCACCCTGCCTTTCTCATAAAACTCTTGCAGGGGCTGGCCAGTATCTCATGCTTAAAAAACCAGCCTGATGGAGAGACCTTTCTGTTTCATATTTTCCTCTTAATTTGTAGTGACTTATTTTGTTTGCTTATGGCCACTGATGTGTGTTTGGGTAGTACAAAACCAGTGCCTTATCTCTTGAGAAAGCTAGCTCATGCTTCATTTCAAAACTGCCGTAAAATGGTTAGTCTCAGCATGCAATTTTTGTTTAACTAGTGTACTTGGCACTGTGATCACCACATGGAAACATTGATTCCCAGTCATCCATGCCATGTAGTCCACTATTATATGGGCTGTCCATAAAATAATTACAGGTTTCCTGTTCAGCAGTGCACACTTCGAATTAAGTATCTGATTATATTTTCCACTGATTTGTAAAACAACACAAGCATGAGATGTAAATACATATATGCATACTCTCTGTTTCAAGAGATTATTCATACTGAAAGTGGATGCACAGCAAGATAGCACCATATTTGGTGCTACATGATGAAGTTTTCTAGCACAAGCAGCAACTGTAGATTTGATCCAACAAATATTTTTTGTCACCAAGTAATTCGTGTTTTTGTAGCTAGTCCTACTAAATTCAGAGAGGGCTGTGGGGAAGTGCAAATGAATTTCACGTGTGGCCAGTTAGGTGAGTAAGCAAAATGGATTAATTTTAAATTGCCATGGGTTATAGAACATGAATCACTGTCACAGTTCAGCTGCTCCTAAGCTGGTAAATACCAACTGGTTTTGTGCCTTTAAACCTAAAATAGTGGATATCAAAGGAAATGCCGCTTACATCTGTCCAAGCCTTCCAGCCTTTGGATGAGTTCCTAATGTAAATACTCGTGTTCACTTTCAGGAAACTTACAGGAGAAAAATTCCCTGAATCAGTTGGAAAACTTGGGTTCAAGAGGCACATGTAGGAGGCTGGTAGTGCTGCTGTTATGTCCTTGGATGTTGTGGTGGCTCAGCATGCCTTCAGATTCAGGGTCAATGAAGAAATAAACTGGGTTGACTTCCCTGCTAGAGAAAGTGAATCTGAAGGTGAGGCTGAGGCTGTGGAGCCGACCGCACCCCCAGTCTGTCAGTCTTAGGTTGTCTCCTCCCGGAACTCCTCCCTGCTAATGTTTATTCAATTTGTTACCAGAAAGTTCAGTTCTGCTGCTTTCACCGTTGGTTAGTTCGAATATGTCCCTCCCTACTCTTTCCCTATTCGTCACATGTCACAACCTATCAAATCCCCATTGGATTTCCCTTTCTCTCCTCCCCCTTTAGTTACTCTATAAGAACCTTTGCCCCTGTGGCAGCTGGGCTCTTTGTCTGCTCCTGTTTGTGTCCCTGCGTTCTCCCCCTCAGGGAATAAAGGATTTGGAACCGCAGACAAGAGTCTTCTTCTTCGTCCACGCTGGTCTTGCAGCTACATCGGTTTGCGGTCAAGCCCACTTGGAGCTGAAAGCGAACAGCTCTTCTAAGAGCTGACAGCGGACAGCGTGCAGAGGCAGACGCTGGTGAAAGCAGAAGCTCTTCTAAGAGCTAGAAGCTGACACCGTTCAGGCGCTCTCACTCTGACAAGTCCTTCGCTGGCCTGCTGGGCTGGTCAAAGCCAGCACAAGCAATACTTGGATAGAGCGCATCGTCCTAAAGGAGAAGAAATGGTAGAGACCTAACACTGTATGGTGCACTAAACTTGCCACAGCAATTCTACAAAGAGGGAGACTTATTTTCTGCTGATATACACAAAATCCCCAAGTTAATCCTTCCAATAAAAGCAATAGAAGCATAGGGGTAAGAAAGTTTTAGATGAATGATGCAGCTTAGTCACCACCTAATTTGCATCACCCAGCTTACTGAAATTTAATTTTCTTTCCTCTGGTTATTTAACATACTTAACAAAGTAGGTCTGAATTCACAAAGACCCAGCAGAAGAAAAAGTGATTTAAAAAACACTACCAAACCCCACCACTTGGACACAGTAAGAAACAGTAGTTTAAAGAAGTCTCTGCATTATTTCCAGGAATAACTGCTTTCATCTCTTTGGTGTTGAAGTTATACAAACTTAGATTCCCCAGGACATCAGCACATAAGTGGATCAGTGGACATCAGTGGATGGTAAAGAAACCCTTGCTTGATCTATTACACATGATTCCTGATTTGGCCTTGATAATTTCAGAGAAACTATATATTATTTTATTTCCACAAAAGGGTATAGTTTGTCTCATTCTGACAATTTATTTTCCATGGCCTATTAAATTTCCTAGTGGAAACATTGATGAAAGCTGCAAAATAATCCTATGGTTGTAAGAGTCCATATTTTCTCTCCTTTCATGAACATTAAAAAAAATGGAGTCAGAAAAACATAGCATAGCATAATTCATCAAAAATAATGCAATCGAATAATTATAATCTGGGGACTTTTTCCCCAGTAAAGAGAAGAAATCAAATAAAATTGAAACTGTCTTTTATTGAGAAATAACACTATTTCTAGATGAGTAGTAAATGCTGGCAAAAGGAAAAATGAGGCTTGTTAGTGATGCAATGCTTGGAATTGAAGAACATTAAGTCTAACACTGAGTTAAACACAGAGAATTGCTACAAGAAATGACAAGCTCTGAAAGAAACTGAGCAGTCTGAAACATCATCTTTCTAGCCAGGGAATGGTTAGAGGTCTCAAAAGATCTAAAATAAATTCCAAAAAGCTATAAAAACAAGTGAATGGAAACCACATGCAACATAATGGAGTCTCAAAGCACCAAAGAACTTCAGTCCAATAGAGACAAAATACATGGATGTTTATAGGTTACTTTCAGCTTGGATGAGTTTTGAACATTTGTATCATTTATATACAGGAAGTTTTCTTCTTTTTGTTCTTGAAATGATGCAGAATGATCATATTTGTGACACATCTGGTGAACAATTACTGGCACTTTGTTTGACTGCCCCCCCCCCCCCCCCCC
>VZTG01000485.1:53642-81915 GCA_013397845.1 Melanocharis versteri
CCCCCGAGATTCTGCTATCATGTAGCAGAAGATATTTCTTTCCCATATTTTTTCTTTCTGTTTTTGATTTGCTCTGTTCTTCTCACTTCGTGCATTATATGCACTGCTAGTGATGAATAGAGCTTGAGCAGTCATATGCTGGTACTTGACATTGGAAGGTATTCTGTACTTTATTATTTTGGTGGTTTAGTGAGTGTGACAGTGGATAAAATTTAGTTCTAATTTTGTCATTTCATAACTCACAAAAACACTGTCAGTGTAGTAAGTAAGCTGAATACCAGCAAGATGCAACATTAAGTTTCTTTTGAGTTATAACTAGCGACACTATTCAAGTGCTATGGAAGGTGGCAAAATTCAAGACATAATGGATGAGATTCCACCCTGGCTGTTCTATTACCTAAGGTTTTTTTCTTCTCTTTTACTTTTTTCTTTTTTTAATATATATTTTTATTTTGTAGTAAAAGCATACTGTCAATAGGCTCAAAATTAAAAGCACTCTGCACCATAGTCACATGTATAATCCCGTTTTCAAAGAGACATCAGGAATGCCTCTGTCCTCTTCCAGGTACTCTAAGGATGTTTTAGCTTCACTTCAGGAGAAAACCATTTAAGTACTGGAGAGTAATTCACATTTCATCTCAGCTCTCCTGTTGAGATCATCAGGGTGCCTCATTTTAGGAAGACCATATTGCAACACGTGTACTCATCCACTAAGGAGTGGATTGACCTCACTGGCCAATTTTATGTGTATTAAAGCACCAAATGGTAACAGATGTCACTTGATACCAGAGTAAGCTAGTGTAGTGAGTTGACGTTGGCTGTATGCCAGGCACCCACAAAAGCTACTCACTCACTCCCCTGCTGCAGCTGGACGTCAGAGAGAAAATTTAATGAAGGGTACATGGGTTGAGGTAAAGACTGGAAGAGATTGCTCACTAAATATCATTAAAGGCAAAACAGGCTCAACTTAGAGACATAAAGTGAATTTATGGCTAACAAAATCAGAGCAGGAAAATGCGAAGTGAACTAAGACCTTAAAAACATCTTCCCCCCACCCTTCTCTCCTTCTCAGCTCTACCGCTACCCCAGTGGTGCAAGGAGACAGAGAATGGAGGTTATGGTCTTCATCAGCCGTTGTTTCTTCCACTGGTCAGAGAGAGGAGTCGTTCTCCTGCACCATGGGGTCCCTCCCACAGAACTGCAGACAGTTCTCCGTGAACTTCTCTGACATGGCTCCACCTCATGAGCAACATCTCCCTGTGAACTGCTGCAATGTGAGTCCATCCCACAGGCAACAGTCCTCCCAAAGCTGCTACAGCATGGGTCACTTTTCCACGGGGTGGAGTCCCTCAAGGACAGGCTGCTCCAGCACAGGAGCAGGGCCCCTTTCTCCACGTGTCTCCAACAGGATCACAACCTCTTCTCAGGCATCCACCTGCTTCGGCGGGGGCTCCTTCACAGGGTGCAGGTGGATCTCTGCATCCTCTATAATCCTCCACAGGCTGCAGGGACACAGCTGCCTCACCATGGCCTGCAGAGGAATCTTGGTTACTGCGCCTGAAGCATCTCCTCTCCCTCCTTCTTCACTGACCTTGGTGTCTACATGTTGTTTTTCTCACATATTTTTACCCTGCTTTTCTCTAACTGGAATTAAAACTGCTTTACAATCTTCGTTTTGATTTCTTCTTAAATATGTTATAACAGAGGTGTTACCACCATTTCTAATTGGCCCTGCCTTGGCCAGTAGCATGTCCATCTTTGGAGCCATCAGAGGTTGGCTCTCCTGGACATGGTGGAAGTTTCTAGCAGTTTCTCACAGAAGCCACATCTGTGGCCCCCCGCTACCAAAACCAGTTAATGTAAAACCAATACAGCTAGTTCTCAAAACAAAGGCAACTTAAACCATCCAGCTCCTTGTCTGAAATTTTACTCACTCTAACTACTCTTTTCAACATTGTTGAATAATGAATAGCCTCTATTTTATCACAAAGGCAGAGATAAGTTGCTTGTTGTTATTGTAGCTTCCCACAAACTTCAGATCAAGAAACTATTTGGTGATGGTGCACAAGCCTTGCATTTCAGTTTCCAAAGCTTCCTCCCCATCACAAGTGGGGGGTGTTATTAATAAGAGGCAATAACTTCATGTTTTAGCCATTAGCAGAAATGGGCCATAGATCATGTCATGTTGCCTCTAACCTAGTTAGATTTTGACAGCAGACAGGTTCCAAAATCATAGGTTCACCTTAGAAACCTTTAAAAACTCATTAGCTCCTGATAATTATTCTAATATCCAAAGTATTAAAAATCAGAAAGCTCATTTCTGCTTCAGAACCAGCTGTGAATATGTTCAGAAAAAGCTTTGCCCTTTTATTTCTCAGTAATGAAAGAAATAGCTTCTCTGAATATGAACATTTGGGGCTGGTGCAGAAAAAGACTACTTTCCTTCCTGAGCATGGAGAATGAAGTCAATCAATTCTGTAACCAAGACAAAAAACTTACAGCTAACTCATTGCTCTGCTTTGGGACATCATCTTTTCCAGGTCATCTCCTACTGAACATTTGACATCCCTCTGCCAAATCCAGAAAACACTGCTTTTCTCTAAACTACAGGTTTTTTTAAACATTAGCTGTTGGGGATTTTTTTTCAGTCACAGTAGAAAAGGTTTCTGTGAGATCTTATATGTTGAAAGCTTTATAAACAACACACTTTTAAGGGCACCTTGGCACTTTCATGGTCAGGACCATCCTCTGTTTTTCTACCATTGCCAAGTCCTAGTCTTTATTTTATTTTGAACCATACAAGGACCCAGTCCACATACTTGAATGTGTTTTGAGTCACAAAAAAGTGACCCAAAAATACCTTTCCCCACTAGATATTAGATGAAGGAAGGACCATTCTTTCAGCTTATTTAGCACTAGTTGTCCCTGAAAACCCCTGGACAGGATGACTGGACAACATTACACTCTAAGCTAGAGCACTGTTTTATAGGTCCCACTATTTGATCTTACTGTAAATCACAACTGAACTAAACTTTACTCTGCCTCATCTCCAATAGATTTAAGCCAAGTCGGGCCAAATTTGCTTCTACACTTAATTTTGATAGCAAAACCATTTAATTTCATAACAGCAATTCTATAAAAATACATTGTTCCATATTTTTTTTCATACTCTGTCCTGAATATGGACAAAACCCTGCTAGAACAAACAAACCAGCAAAATAAAACAATGACCAACCCTTAAAAAGGACAGAAATTTATTTAAAATGTGCATAAAGACAATTAGTTTATTCATAACCTTTTTATTGCATACCTCTTCTCATCAAACTTGATTTCTCTGAAAATGTGTTTTCCATGATTTCTGGAACATTGTCCTTCTGTTTTTAGTAGAGACCGTGAATTGCCTTTGACTGCTGTATGGAACTAACGCAGGATATTTACAATCAAAGTTAATTTTTTTCAATTAGATCTCCAGTGTAAAATAAATAGTAATAATAAAATTAATTCTTCTGATACTGTTTTCATGCATGGCACTTATCAGGACTTTCAGAGCTAAAAGGAACCTGTTGACCTAAGGAAGCAGAGACTATCACCATGGTTACAAGGGACATGTTTACCTGTGTGCGTTAAGTACAGAGGTAAATGCATAAAAGACACTTACTGGCAATATTTCTTGCCCCCAAAGAATCAGTAATTTCCATACCAGCAGTGCATTGAGCATTTTTATTACAAAGTTTATTTAAATGCCACTTACATTTAAAGAAACAATCACTAAGGACATTAGCTTCTGTGTAACAGAAATTTCTTAACCTACCAGCTCTGCAAACACAATTCTAGTACTCAAAAAAAAATCTGGTTCTGTTCTTTTGGCTGCTTACATGGCTTACATCACAACTTGCAATAAACATGACAGGACCGGAAAGGAACTGGCCATATTTTGGTCTTTCCTGGGGAAAAACAGGAATATTTATGTGTTCTTTGGTGATGCATCAGTTTCACCAGAATTTTTGATATGCCATGTAGCTACGTGCTGGGGAGCTACATGAATATTTTTCCCTTCATGAGTCCCCTCAGACACTTTACTGGCCAAAAGTGTTGGCAGCAGCTTCTTTTCAGGGTGACTAAGCTGGCATGTTCCAGGGAGGTATCCAGTTTTCGAAGGGGAAACATATCTCCTGTTGTCTACCCAAAACCATATGAAACTTAGCCAGCCTTGAAAATATTTGTTTGTACAGGACAGCATCAGAGATACTGTCTACATCATTAAAATTAAACTTAGAAGCATAGGCACGGACAGCTTCAAACAGTTCATGTTGCTCAGAGTCCCATCCAACCTGGCGAGAACACCCCCAGGGATGGGCATCCACAGCTTCCCTGGGCAACCTGTGCCAGTGCCTCTCCACCCTCACAGTAAAACATTTTTTCCTAATACCTAATCTAAACCTACTGAAGTGCACAAGGTACTGCAGGAAAGAATGGGAACTGCTTGGTCAATAAAATACAAGCAAAAATGTCTGAAAAGTCTTTTTGTACTTGCAATAAAAATCATATAGAACTGTCATTGTGGAGCAATGTAAACTATAACAACTCAGTTTTGAGGAGAAATTATTTTTCCCTACATTTGACTGCATCTGCTTCCTTAATTTTATCCATTAGCCCTGTGAAATCCTCCATTTTGGAGCACTTGATGTGAGATTCAGAAAACCATACGGGTGGTGCTGCCTTAGCAGGAAACTCACTCCTTTCTGAGGGACGGTCAATTATTTGCAGGGAAACTAAAACAGAGGAATGAATATTACATGCCGATGGATATTTGTCAGAAAAGATAGGAATACTTTCAACAGACCTTGTCAGACACAATACCTTCTGCACATCTACATTTTCTGTGGCAAGGCAATAAAACTCTCCAGCTGCTCCTCTGGCAAGACTAAAGTTTTGTCTCATAAATTTAAATTATAGATGATGTAATGGTGGAATGGAAATGGTTTGCACCTAAAAAGATAAATCCAAAAAAAAACCCTGGAAGAAGAAATGAAAAGTTTCTGACATTTTTTCCATTTGTTGTGATATTCTCTGCAACTCAGTACTTTGTAAAGCAATTTGATTCTTTTTTAATTTCCCTCCACCTCCATGGAAAGTGATGAACATTGTTGTGAAGCTCGCAAAGAGTGCTAGGTTGCAAATATAACAAAGAGCTTGCCAGTGCCTGGGAGTCCTAACTAACAGTATTTTCAGTTGTGTCAGCATTTAAGTATTATTGTAGTGTTATCATATCATGACATTAAAAAAAAAAAAACACAGAAGCATTTGTGCCAAAAGCTTAATGTTTCACTGAAAGCGCACACCGAGTATCCATAGGTACATTTGGATTCTTTGCCAAAACATCATTTTAATATGAACCATTCAATGGTTTTTCCACTCACTCATAAGAAACTCTACATTTTAATTTAAACTGATAAGACAAAAAACATTGGCAGGTTTTCTGCATCTGAGACTGATGGGGAATAACAAGGAAATTGTTTGATAGACTGCAGTACCTTGGAATGATTTGACAGCCTTGGAAAGAAAATGGTCTCAGGTCTGGAGCCTGGTGAAACTTCTGCTTTTTTTTCCACACAGTGAATTTGTCACTTTTGTAAAATGTGCAGAACTCCACAACAAATTTATCAATGTGTGTCGATGATAAAGGAAAGCCTTGTAAGGAGAGACAGAGGAAAAAGAAGACTAAGAGAGGCAGAATTTTACTCAGGAATGGGTAAAATATTCTGTCTCATTTTTTAATTCAGTGGAAATGATACCTGAATGATCAAAAGAGGAAATTAGAGAAGTGCTGTTGTGTACTGTATCACTGGATATTAAACATTTGAAGGCATATCAAGCTTGAGCTGCTAGTGGAAATAAAATCTGAAATTGAACAAAATACACATGCTTCAGACTAAATTCAGATCCAGGTGACTGTCTTACCATACAAATATATTAGGTCTGAAGAACAGGAATTTATTTCTATGACTGTTACTAAGTAGAGCTTTTTCTTTTGGATAATCCAGCGTGAATTAATCCAGCTGCACTCTGACAAACGTCAGCTCTTGGGTGAAGGTAGAAGTAGCATTTGGTCATTACTCAGAACTCTGATCATTTGAAAACTCTGTACTTTATTATACTGTAGACTTTGCTAGCAATTGCTACAGTCATCTCAGAGGCAGCTCAGGACCAAGTGGCAAATGGGACCAGGAATCTGGCCCAAGGACTTAACCTGCAGAAACAGATGCTGAAAGAAAATTGACTGGAAACAAACACATTTTTTTCTCTTTAATTTTGGCCTGCTCAACAAGGGCATACTGAAAGAGATCTCAAAAGACTTGAATATAAGTGCTATGCACTAATAATGCCATATATAAAGAGTTACAACAAAGATGAGAGCAGAAATTTGTCTTTTGAAAATTTCTCCCTCCTCCCTATATTTTCTGCCTGTCTATACCCAGAGTAACCATTCAGTCTTCTCAATTGTTGCTGCAGCCTCCCAGCAAGAATGTGGGGAATCCAAACCCTTTACATTTTTTAAATGGAACAAATCCATCTTATAAAATCATAGAACCATGGACAGGTTGGGGTTAGAAGGGACCTTGAAAATTATATAGTTCCAACCTCCTTGCCATGGGCAGGGATTCTACCCACTAGATCAAGTTGATACCGTAAGGATCTTCTCCATGATCCCCCCAGGGACAGAGGTGAGGCTCAGTGGTCTGTAGCATGATGAGGATGCATCACGGTGATATACCATTGATTCCTAAAGTCTCTGCTATGCTGTTTGTTAGGTTGTTTATAAGTCGTCTAAACTCCAGAATAGATCAAGTTTAAATAAAGACTACATGGCATATTTCAGGGCCCTGAATAGATAGGATCTTTCTTACAGCAAGGTTCTTGATGGATACAAAACCTGCTTTTACAAATATTTTTCGCCACTTAGAATTTTCCTGCTTTTACAAATTTTTCTGCGGCCAGACTTATTTGCTAGGATATATGTGAAATGTAGACAGAAAACTGGGTGTAAACACATTAAATGTGAGTTAGCTTAGAATTTAATAATTAAAAGAAATGCACAGCAATTTTGTAGAGCTCTTGCCTGGCAATGGCTGTTAGAGCATCCGAATCAAATCCAGAAAGCTACATGCAGGTGCCAGGTGTTAAGGTGTTTAACACCTGGGACTAAATTTTAAAAGCATTGTGAGACCTACTGCTGCAATTAGGCACATGGACTTGGGACTTTAGGGGAATTTTGCACATGTCTGTCTGAATGGGTTGAGATGAATTCCACCTGCCTCAAGCCCAAGACAGTTCCAGCCTGGGATGCCATATAACTGCAACAGCCAGACACTTACTTTGAACACACTGAGATATTCATTTGTTCATCCAGTTTCCAGACTTAAATTTTTTGCGTACCAGCACTAAACACTCCATTGCCAACAGAAAATACACCTCTGTAGGACCTCAAATCCCTGTAAGGTAAGTGGGAGTCTGAAACTCCTCTTCTCTTATAGCCTAGGTAAATACTACACCCTGAGCTGCCACAACTGTGTTTTGAAAAGACTGATTCCTGCTCCTTTTTTAGGAGCAATTCACATCTGACTCCAGTGATGAACGTAAACAGAAATAAGAGACACCCTCTGGTGTTCGGACTATTATCTCTCAATTGTGTCAAACCAGCATGACAACAGAGCACTTCATGTTCTCACAAAAAAAAAAAAAANTATAGTTATTGAATGAGAAACCACTTTCACAATTTTTAATCAAATATATGTTGTGTCTCTCCATTGGCTTCTGCGGACTTAGGCTGAAATGTGATGGCTGAAAAGAAGAATATATTACCCTGCTAAACTCAAGGGTGATAAAGCTCCAAAAGCAGTTAGCAAGGCTTGCTCATAGCCTCATTCATCTTCAGGCTTTGTATACAAAACCAGAAAATTCACAGCCGTTTCTGACATGCTGCCGAGGCAGCAGACTTAGAAACACAGCACGCTTCAACCAAAAGCCCCCAAACTCATCCCTAAACCAGCATGGTGCTGCCGAAAAGAGAAATAAGTCACTGGGCCTTCCAGAATAGAAAAACATGCTTCAAACTTCTTAGAAAGCCACAAGTCAGAGAGAGAAAGTGTACTGCTGGCCTACATGAGAAGTCATTTGCACCTGGCAGAGGCAGAAGACCTAAGGAGTCATAAAAAACCTGATGTACGGAACTGTTTTTTGTCTCGCAAATGGGAGTGAAGATTGGAGTTTTATCATCTGTGCCATAAAGCTGTGAATCACAGGTTCCTGGTGTGTGCAGCTGTGCCAGGGCATTTCTCAGCAGCAGTGCCTTCTCCAGCATATGCTGCTCTTTCCCTGGCTAGGTTGCTGAAGGTGATTAAAACTAGTTTTAACACCTCTCCTGTTTTACCCCTCTTCCACCATCTTCCCCTTGCTGCATTCTCTCTAGTATTAAACTTGTTTAAGACAGAAAAGAAGAAATAAACTGCAGGGAAATCTTGTTTGCTCATTAGGCTTTGTATACTACTTTCTGACTAATTTCTCCCTTGACCATCTAACAGTCACTGTAACTCTTAAAATAAAGAATGAGCCTAAGTGAAGTCTTTGATGTTTTTTAGAATTTCTTAGTATTTCTAGCATTACAGAAACACAGTGGTACCCAGAAAAAACCCTGGACACAACCATTATGACTTTTCTGGGGCTATTCTATCTCTGATCTTGGTTTAATTAGCTGCATAGAGGGTGTGCTCAGTAGATGGGATAGTAGGTTAAGAATTTTAGTAGTTCGGGCATATACAGGTTACATTTACTACCACTGAAGTACTGTGGCATTCAGTGCATAGTTTCTTAGCAGGGAAATTTATGATTCTGTTGTGCTGCACATGTCATATGCTATTAAGAAATGTTCCTATTGCATGGTGAGCTTTATCTCTGAATGAGAGCAGCAGCCTGAGGGCTGCTCTTCATATAACTTTACTTCCTGCCTTAAGATAGTTTTGCAGGCCAGATGAACCTTTCAGTGAAAAAAACCCACTGATTTGAATATATTCTAGCACACTTTATTGCACTATTTAAAGAGTTTATCAGCTAGATAAAGAAAGGTGGCATTGAATCTTCAAGTAGAAAAAAAGGAATACTTTTAAAAATTAAATTATTTGCAAACTGCTTGGAGATTTAGTGTCATGGATCTATCTGGATAATAAATGGATGTGCAACATGAGGCACAACTTTGCATCTGTTTTATAAAGCATGTTATTTCCACTGGGAAATAGAACCTCTGAAGCTTCCTGGTAGAAACACAGTTATTTCCTAAATTAATGAAATCTCTGGTTGGGATGTTCATGCAAGCTTCTTAGAGTCAGAAGCAATATAAGAAGTTCTGAGGATGTGAAGTGAAAAGTAGTATATCCACTTAAATCTGCAGAGGTGATCCACATATGCACAGCTGAACTTGGAATGAATCCTGCACACAGGGGTTAATCTCCCACCCAAAGTGTCAGGGATCTTTTCATAGGAGTAAACTGCAGATTGCGAAACAGTTACCTTAACAAGTTCCTGATGTGCTGTATCACACCACGTTCAAATCTCCATCTGTGGTGTCTGCAAGTACTGTTCACAAAATGGAGGTTTCAAGGCAAAAATAAATATGATGCGACAGTGACACAGAGAGATTTTCATCATATTATAGGCCCAGGCATTTAATCTGAAAGATACTTCAAGCTTGTGTAAATCCCACATAATGCCTAATTTGCAGGTCTAGGAGAGTACACAGGCATAATTTTCAGTATTATCAAGTTGAACTCTAAATATATTTCTAAAAGTCTTGTTCTTTTCCTGTGTTGTCACACCACGTTGCTATTCATTGTTACAGAGCACCCATATACCCATATACTCCAGACATGACTGCATTTTCAAAGAATGAAATACTTTTTAATACAGCAGTATTTATAGTACGAAGGCCTGGATAGCCACATGGTATGTCTATATAATACCACAAAACCTTATTGACCCACGAAGCAGAGGCAAAATTTTTTGTGCAAATCTCTTTCCTTGGTGCTTCTTTTTTTTTGGTGGGTAATAGCACCTCAAGTCCTTCTGCTCAATTTTGAAAGTTTGACTAAACTGGGGAAGAGCAGCAGCAATGTTCCCAAAAAGCTAACTAGTAGCAAATTCATCATGAGCCAACAGTAGCTACTAAAAATCTACCAGAGTCACTAAATGGTTAAAAAATTAAGTTGACTGGCAGCAGCTACAAAGAGATTATAGAACTAGACAGCCTGATAAGTCCGCCACCACCTTAGCCCAAAGCAGGAAACAGTTTTAAGAGGTAGTAAAGAAAGATTTTACTTTAAAGGTGGGAAAAAGCAGAAACCAGGAATGAGGGTTTCAACTGAGCAGGCAACATTATCCTGATAGAAAAAGACTAAAACAGCGCAAAGGGACAAAA
The DNA here is from genome assembly GCA_013397845.1 of Melanocharis versteri. Lineage (NCBI taxonomy): Eukaryota > Metazoa > Chordata > Aves > Passeriformes > Melanocharitidae > Melanocharis > Melanocharis versteri. The sequence goes on from VZTG01000485.1 coordinate 64,111, forward strand.
GGGGTTTGATGAGAGAAAGCAGGGAAAAAGCTCAAGGGAAGGAGAAAGAAATCTATAGGAAGAAAGACAATATGGGAATCTTCTTGAATGGAACAATAATAAAAAATTCCAGGGTGATCCATTTCAAGTGTTCTGGTGCTGTCTCTAAAAGCACAGACAGTTAGTTTCATGACCACATTTCTAGCAACATCTTCCTATTTATTCTTTTCGATCTGATATGGTCCTCCTGAGAAGTCTCAGAGAGGTAACAACAGAAAAGTGAGCCTTTCTGTAATTGCAATAGATGTTGAAAGAAAATAACCTGACGGGACACCATAGTTATTTTTTTTGGGCTTTGGGGTGTTTTTCTTTTTTTTTCCTATTTGAATTCTATTTCTTCCAAGTTTAAAATATGCAAATGGTAGAGGAAGGAACAACCTAAAGTCACGCCATCAATACCTTTCATTGTGATAAAATATATTTCTGCAAATGTACATTTATTCGAAATAAAATTTTTGAAGAATCCTGATAATACTAGGCTAAAATTATCTCTGGTATAATTCCACTGAATTAAAAGAGGCTGCAGAGGGAGGGGATGAATTTGCCTCCTGGTATTATTGGTGAAATATAAAAGAGTTTTATGTCAAGATGTTTTTTATGAACTTGAATCCAGTTTCTAATCATCCAGATTGCCCTGTACAATAAACTCTTGATTATGACTGCTGGCGTTAACAGTAATAAGACAAGATGATGTGCAGCACAATTTTCTTCATTCAGCTTTTCATTCTTCCACTTCCCCTTAAAAGTCTCCCTATCTTTCTGTCAGTTTTGCTTAAAAGTCATGTAAAATTAGATATTATCAATCAAGTCACACATTCTCAAGTGCAAAAACATTATTTTGTTGACTGCCATGTAGCTTTGTGGGATGAATCGGTGCAGTTCCCGTCCTTGTTGGGGAAGGTTGGCTCTGTCTTGCTCATGCAACTTTCTGCTGAACTGAGAGCATAGGAGAAAGCACCAACTTTCCTTTGGTTTAAAGCAGTGCCGTGGAGAGTGATCGAAGACACTTACCTGCATTCTTTCCACTCCGTATCCTCAACCATGTGCACTTCTCTCCACTAACACTAATTAAACCAAGGAGGAAAAAAACTAGATGTTTGCGCTCTAAAGACAAATTGATTTCAAATTAGTGTCTTGCTGGAAAGATAATCAACAAAAGGCTTTCATTTTGAAATCATAGCCTGGCTTTCCCCTGTCTTTCTTGTTTGTGCTCAGGGTTTGGAAACCTTGCAGCCCTTGTTCTGTTTGGTTTATCAACATCAAGACTTCATTATAGGCATGAGAACTCTTGCCTGGAAATTAGTGTAGAAATCCTAGGATAAGGATCCAAGAACAGCATAGCTAATGGGATGTACCAGTATCCTGCTGGGAATTACTGCTTCAAATAAGAAAAATACGTGGGATTTCAGGCACTGAGTAGTTTTCCCTCTCTATTTTAAGCATCTCTCTAGTGTCTTTACTCAATCAGCTAAATGACATTCTTCTCTCTCTGGGTGTGAAGTTCATCCAAATTTTTTATTTAGTCCTATACAAAAATCTTCAATTTCTGTAATATCAGAGGCATTTATGTGGCTGGTATTTTAAACTGATGTGTGGAAAACCTTCTTCTCTTCCAAGTAATTAAAGCATCATAATTCTCTTCAGTAACAAAACAGGCTAAAGACAGAGGCACAATTTACCAAGCACAAACTACAGCCGATAGGATCAGATGGGGGAAAAAAACAACAAAAAAAAACAGAGATGAGAGATGAGACCAACAAGATCTGTAGAGGTTTTTGATAGCTAAAAGGATGCCTGCCTCTGTGAGATGTTGGTTTGAACAGAGTTCTGCCTACAATGCAGCTCCTATGAGAGAACATACCCTCTCTGTCTTTGGAGAAAATCAGTTAGCTGATCAGTGCCTGTGGGTCTTTCAAGCTAACTGGTCTGATTTTTTGAAAAAGGGAGTTTAGTCTTCCAGCACAACTGCTTGTGAACATGACTTGGAAGGAGGCACCAATCTACTGTCCAATCTTTGTTAACTCTCCCCGCAATGCAAATCTATTGGTGTTGCAAAGTGCTAAGGACTGTTTGGGGGACCCTTAAACTACCTCACATATTCCAGGAGATAAAGTGGGTCATGACTTTTCTGGCCTCTGGCTGAGGTAGGTTTCTGCACTTTTGCAGGGTGAGAATTGTGTCCAAACTGAGAATCAAACAACAGTATGGATTCTCCATGGCCTGAGGCAGCTCGAATGGGATTAGAAGAAGCAGCCACTACCGCTGCATTTGTGTGACCCTAAAACAGACCAGATCAAAGCTGGTTTCCAAGCTAATTCTTCTACTTCAGTCTTAAGAAAGGTATAAGCAGCTTGAATAAGGAGGATTTTTTTGGTATGTTCATATTACATACAGAATAATCAACCTTCTTCAAGCCAAAAGCATTGGCTACAAGATGAGATAGCCCAGTTTCTAGCAATTTCTATCTCACAATAGAGCACAGGGAATTTTAAAGTAGTGTAAATACCTCTACATATTTCTGAAGTTTCTGACATTGTGTTCTCTTCTGCAGAGGAGGCAGAGATTTGATCCCCAGCTTCCCATGAACTGAGGAGTCCCCTCAAATACATCTTTCTATAGAGAATTGCAGACAGTTATTGCAACACTCCCTTTCAGTTAGTGACCTCATACACATGGCCTTTTTTCTTCAGAGCTAACTGCTCATGTCTGATACACAACTTGCTACAAAAAACATCCAAAGAAATTCTTCACTTTGAGGGTGAAGGAGCCCTGGCACAGGTTGCTGAGAGAAGCTGTGGCTGAGCCATTCCCGGAATTGTTCAAGGACAGGTTGAACAGGGCTCAGAGCAACCTGGCCTAGTGGAAGGAGTCCCTGCCCGTGCCAGGGGTTTGGAATGAGATGGTCTTTAAGGTCCCTCCCAACCCAAAACAAAGTGTGATTCTATGATACATACATATTTTGTAGACATATATAATACATATATATACAAATGCATGCATAAACATATATATGTGTGTGTATGTATTTTTTCATGTATGCACCGTAATTTTACTGGCCAGTGGCAGGGAATTTGGGTAATCTCTCTAAGAACTTTATTTGCTTAAGAGAGTGGTAAGATAAAGTATTTAGCAAAAGATGTGGCATACTCTTAGAAGCATAAGAGAAATAAAATTTCAGAACCAGAAAGGAAGATTTGCAACCTGAAAAATAGAAGGAGGAAAATTACTACCTCCAAATCCAGACTAATCACATGCACACTACGATTTGTTACTTTACAGTCTTCCCCCTAATTTCCAAAATATTATTAATGCATAGAAACACTTCACTAACTGAATAATGGGTATATATTGCATAGACTCTTAAAGCCATAGAAGCATGGAAGCATAGGAGCATAGAACAATGTGAGGCACTAATACTACAGCCTTCACACAGAGTGGTGGTTGTGTGAAATATCTGAAAGTCTAAACACACATTAACATTACTAAAATACATCACAACCACTGTCCCACCCAAACACAGTCCACTTCTCTTATAAGAGCACTAGTCCTGCTGCTAGCTCAGATGGTAGAGCAGGAAAACATAGATATAAGGTCCAGGAGTGACATGACTGTCGGAGTGCAGAGATGCCTGATGCTTAATGGAAAAAATTGGGGCTGGGTTACTCTTTATGCTGAGTTGCTTTTGTCTCCCTTCTCACCTTCCAGGAACAGGACATAAATCCTAAGGACATCAGTCCCGCTGAGAACCCATTCCACAAACTGCCTCCCCTTCTGCAGTGAGAAGAGCTGGACCCTGGGACTGGTTAAAGAAAATAGGTGTTGCTTCAGCAGCTTGGATGTTGTTACCTTGGTTTACATGAGGCCAGGTCCATTTCAAATGCAAGCATTTCACTCTCATGACACATTCCATGTCACTTTAAAACACTACTGAGAGCATACAATGCACTTTGCACCAGCAATTGCAGTGCAACATTGTGTTTTATATTTTTTCTTTTGTGCACTTTGAAATGCCTGAAATAAACATATTGATTTTCTGAAAGTTGTTTTGTTAATATCACGTTTACTTTCTGTTGTCTGAATGTAGCTGCTCTCTTTGGAGCAAGGTCCTACACAGCTTCTCAGCGTCATAGTGAGCGCAAACCTTGACAGCTTTGCAAGTGCGAGGTTTTTCTTTATAAGGTACATTTGACCCTTATGAAAATTGAGCCATGTGAACAGTCATCTTCAGAGCTAGGTGCAGCCGACCTTTGCAACGGCATGTTTTTTTTGGTACCATGCATGTAGCAATGCCCTTTCATGGGCCTTTGATACCATGGGAGCTTTGCAGAGGAGCAAAACACACCAAACAAAACACTACCTGCTCCCAGCTCTTCTCCTCCTTCTCCTCACACCTCTGTGGCCAAACCTCTCTGCAAACAGAAGGATTTCACTAGTTTTTAAAAATGTTACTGTCTGTTTACTGTTCCAAGGACTGGCCTTGGTGAAAGCAGAAATATCTGAATCTTTCCTCTTGAAATCAGGAGGGAAAGCAAAAATTTGGCACATTAAGGGTTAATATGTCATGAGGAAAAAAGCTAGTCAACATTTTTAATGCTTCCAGGTGGATCACATGCCACAGAAGATACCCTTGTTTATTGACATTTAGTGTTTCTTTGCAGGAACAGTCACACTCTCTAGTCATTGGCTTTCTTGAGGCTTCCATGCTGAGCCTGTAAGAACAGGGTGTTCAAGAACTGTCCCATATGGTGACGTGCTGTCTATTGTTTAGACAACTGGCTTCAAGCACTGGTTGGCTTTCACTTTTTGCTTTTAGCTGCTTGTGGCTGAAACTTGCATCAGCTGTTGGGCTGAGTGGAGAAAATGGGTCTCAGTGACAGGCAGATCCTCAAAGGAGCTTCTTTTCATTACATGAATTTAACAGATCTGCTGCAGTTAGATTTCTTTGTGTACTAGGGGCATCATGGTTCAAATTAGAGGGATATTTTGAGATCATAAGAATATAATTCCCTTCTAAAGCAGTTGTATTTTTAGTTTCATTATATTTCTTATTCATTTCAGCACATTTGTGATTTGTCCAGAGTTTTGGTTAATGTGCCTATTTATACATGCTTTTCTGGATGGTTGTTATATGTAGATTTACTAGTAAACTTGATTAAGCTAGTTTTCATGTATCTGAGTCTATTGGGAGCATCCACATACACAACTAAATGGTGAGACAAAAGTTGTCTGCATTAAATGGAATAGAATGAAAAAAGCTGGAGAGATCAGGTTGACTATATCTGCTCCAATCAGTAATTGTTTGCTTCCGTTCTCTTCCTGTAAGAGGTCTTTCACATCTTTTCCCTTCTTCTTTCTAAATACAAAGACAAGTTGCAATGTTATAACATGAATCCAAATAGTAAAACTACTCTCTGTTCTGGGCAATGGCAAAAATAAAACACCCAGAGTTTATCAAGTGACATAATGTTAAGACCTGATAGTAATAACTATGAATTACTTTCTGACTCCTGTAAGTGACCAGAAGATTGACAATCTCTGCAGTTTTGTCGTAGTCATTTTAGATCTGTTTATCTGGACTGTCAGTGAATATTGTCTAGTTTGTCTGCCACTGTCTGTAAACTAGTTTTAGCTTACAGTATATTTGGTTTATACAGCATGAAAAAAACCATTCATCTATAAAACCATTCCTTAAGTATACCACACTTGGCAGAATTTAAGGATTATGAGTGCTCTTTGCGTTACAGGGCCCAAAGTGTTTGATATACTCTAATTTTAAAAAATCATCAAAAAATAATAAAACACGCACACACAATATTTAATAAATGCACAAAGATACCGGTTTGTCACCCAATGAGACACACACAGACTACCTCACTACCTCAATACAAACCCTCAAAACCCAAGTCTCCTCACATGAAGACAGCATTTTCTTGCCTATTTTTTTCTCATTACACTCACAGAATCAAATGCTGACGGGTGTTAGACCTGAACACCTTTGAAGATGAAAACTTTGCACTCACAACTGTAACATGCAAAAAATATGGACGGTTTCACCAGCATCTGCTGGAATCTGTGGAGCGGATGAGTCATTTGCAAACTTGAACAGTATTTTGCCTCTTTTTATGCAAGATCACATTGTCTGATTATGTAGGGGCTTTCTAGCTTAATGTATTCTTTTCAGGAAGGTTTTTGTGGAATGCATGGGGGTGATGGCATCCTTACACCACAGAGCTCCAGCGCAGAGTCCCTGGAGGTGTGGCATGTAGGTTTGGGGACCCATGTATGAGCAGGACTATTAAGTACACGCTCTACTTGAGCAGGCATGCATGCTGGATCTCTTTTCTCTCAACTCATTATTAATGGAGTCTGTGTGTTGGGATGGGGGGACTGACTGAAATTACAAATGAGCTAATTTCCTTTTGCAACTCCACATCAAGAACAGAGAAGTTTGTAACACTATTTCTTCCCAGGCAGGCTCCACACCCCAAAGAGCATTTTTAAGGGTTTCCTCCCTCTCCATGCTCTTTTTGTATCTCTCCTAATTCAAAATTTCAACAGCACTACAGTGGGGGGAAATACTTTCTAAAATAAAACATGATGCCTGGAAGACAAAGAATTATCCAAATCTAATTATTAGACACTGCAAGCATTTTGAGAGTCAGAGATCCTACTGAGATGGCAGAATGCCTCATAAGTAATGCAGCAGGCAGGTTTTATTTCCTTTCGGGGAGTCTGTTCATCTGTGGATACAAAGAATCTTTGCTAAGTATGCGCATGAAGATAAATCACTATCATTTTGCTGTCACTATCGATTCCCACTTCGCAAGTACCACTGATACACCTCACTGCACGACATTCGAAGCATAGCCGGCTTGTAACTGGTGTAATAAGCAGGTAAATATTGTGCTGATTTTTGCCATGTCACTAACTGTATGGAAGATGACAATGGTGGGAAACAGTTGTAAAACAAAATTATACATAGACTTTTTCCACAGTTTTTGAAGAGGAGAGAAGCAACATGGTGTAGTAGACTTAGAGATACTACCCTGCTGACCTTGGTAGTCTCAGATGAGGTTTTTTGAGGCTAGTGATACAAAATCATTGCTGAACATTTTTTAATGGGGACAACTGGAATAATGCTCACATTCAGCAAAGGCCCAAAGACCCTAATATGGATGACCAAATTTAATATTTTAAGGCAGTTGTTTTTAGCCTTTAGTTAATTTTAGATTAAGGCTTGCGCTGTTGATTGGTTAATGCGAAGACAGTATGTAAATGTTCTCATGTATGGAAATGTTTAAAGGTTTGATTGCATGTGCTGTGATTAATTGATATGGAAATCTTTTGTTCTATTACTAATAAAAGTTTACTTGGGCAACTTGTGCCATCTGAACTCCACTATTGCAACCAAGACAACTTCCATTTATTCTGATCTGATACTTTATGCAGCTCCACCTTTGTGGGAAGAGATGGGATGGAGTTGAGCTGCGAGCTGTGGGATGCACCTGCAGAAGCACATGGCAGCACAGAGAAGCTTGTCTCCGCCTGACCTTGGGGGGAGGAGGTGTCACGGGGCAGACCCCTATGGGAGAGGAGCCTGCTGGAAGCTGACAGACCCCTGAACAGCGTGTGATCACCCCATAGAAGGACATTTAGAAAACGTGTTGCTGGTGTGGTGACATGGGACAGGTCATGTAGTGAGAACTACCATGTAAGGAAATACTGTGCCTTGAAAAAGTGTATAAAACCAGCTTGTTTCTTTGAATAAACGATTCAGATTCCCTGCTGGTCTGAGTCTGTGTCTCAGTCACTCACACACCTTTCTTCTGTAATATTCTTTCAGTATTGGTATTGTATTGTTAAGAGGGGACTTGCCAGCGGTATCTGTTCTTATTGCTGTTTTGTGTTTTTGTGTGGTCTTATCTCACCTATTTTAGGTTTTTTGAGAACAATCTCATGGTCTACTCCCACATCCACCACTTCTGGAAGCCACAGTTGTAGTCTAACAGGACACACTTATTCCTGGTACCGTTATACAAAGGAAAGACTTAATGTCTCTTGAGGAAACAAGACGGTCAAAGTCTACATGATATGTTCAGTTGTCAGCTAGACAAATTGCATGGGAGTAGAGGAGTGGGGCTGGGGACACCCTTCTCCATTCTCACAGCCCTTACTCCAGAGGATGCAGCTCAAGCTCACTCCTTCAGAGGCGCTGGAAAATGCCCTGAATGCTAGCATCACATGAGACAATGGGATAGCTATCTGTTAGATAGAAATCCACAGGAAACCAGGCCATATTGGCTCCCAGAACTGCTCAGGCTGCATTCAGTTGCTGCCTTTAAGAGCTTTGGACACCAAGGAGATAATGATGAGAGCTTTTCTGATGAAAGCTTTTCTGATGAGAGCTTTTGGCTTACTGAGGGAGTTTTGGAAGGATGCTTGGAACAGTGATAGGGAAGTCTAACAATATACTTCTAGTTCACGAATACTGATAATTTGAAATACTCAATACAATTTTCCAGCACAACTGTAAGTTAAAGTGCTCTCAATAACATAAAAATTGCCAAAGTGCACCTTCACAAAACATAATAGTTAAAATTTCACAGTAAATTAATATGGAAAATGTAAAGGCAAGCAGATTGTTTTCTATATCAACAGTTCACTGAGAAGATTGTTTTAATTACAAGACTCTTACATCTTTTTATATTAGGTGTCTTGTTGAGGTTGAAAAGCCATTAGTGTCTCAATGTCTTGCAAAGATTTCTCTACAATTGTATAACAGCTACTTAGCAGTTATATGAAGCATACCATTTAAACAAAATTTAAGTCCACAATTACTCTGTTAATAAAATGTAAATTTAAAAATACATGCAACCATCATGAAGATGGAACATTTAATTCTCACTTAGCTTCCCACAGAATGAAGGGTTACTTTGGTAAAAGAGATAAGAAGATGGCAGTAATTGCTCTTACCTGCTGTTTCGTGGGTGAAAAATAACTTCTAAGACTTTAAATTCTGAGGCCTAAATCAAGTGTTCATTTTATCTAGGTATAACTTCCCTGAAACATTAGAAGGAACAATTAGCATATATCTACCTATGTATCTTAAGTTATGGTTAATGCATGGGAATGGTATGCTTAATTTTACTGCTTTGAAAATATATCCCCTGGAGAATAAAACAAAGACTTTGGTGTTCTCAATAACAGTAAAAAAGGAAGAGCTTGATTTATTTACTTTTTCTTTTGTGATAAACTTGCTATTTTTGGCACAAATTCTCAGCAATAAGCATATATATAAAAAAAAAATCAACCAAACAAATAAATGACAAAAACATGATAAAGAGGATTTCTGAATATTCTGGAACTCGTTAGAAATACTGGTCCACTGTGTCTCAGCCAGAAGAGAGTAGAGACTCTGGGTTTCTTCTGACAAAGCTATTCTTTTTTGACTACATTTTGTCATGAGCCTTCCTGAGACCATCACTGTCCCAAACAGGAAAAATAAATGAGTCGGTCCGGGAAAAGTAGCAATGCCAGCCAGCAATTAACACAAGGAAGGTCTTCTGATGCTGGAGCAGCTAGAGAAAGGGTTGCAGAAGGCACGACTAGGTTTATAACCCAAGGAAGATAGGTGACATCAACCAGAAAATGAAGGTCCAGTACTGCTAGGAGTAGTTGTTATGAACCAGTGAGCAATTAAAAAAAAAAAAAAAAAAGAGGCATCTTTTACCATTCCTGACTACCACACTGACAATAGGGAACATTCCTCAGTAGGGAGACTGGCATCAAATTTCCAGACAAAGGGAGAAAGAATAGAAAAGGGAATTTGAAGAATTAAGCCTCTAGGAACAAGATCACCCTTGTAACCCAGCATTAGAGGAGCCTAAGGGACTTTCACATCCCAAACCCATCCAATGCCAAGGGTAGCTGGATGAATTCAAGCGTACAGATTTCTTAGCAGGTGTCTGAAAATCTTAGCCATAAGTATCTGTTACCTCCCTTTATAGTGGCTGCTTGGAACCTGATAATTTGACTATTTGTTATTGTCGTTGAAAAACATACGTATTGGGTAGTCATCTATCTTTTTGGGGAAGGGACCTGCTCCCTTTATTTCTCTTTTTGTAACAGTCTCTCATAAAATAATGGCTCTTTTACAAGATGCACAGTCCAGGTCAGAAAAACGTTTAAGAACATGTAAGCATCTAACTTATGTCATGCTCCTAAAAAGGATTTAGAAACCTAAGTCATAATTGATTTGGTCCTATAATGGTGTGGCTGGGAAATGCTGAAGGTGAGTAAGCTATTCAGGCAGCCAAGGAATCTTCATCTTAACTCCAGTTCTTTATTTAGTGTTGTCTAATCTTACCTATAAAGACCAGGTCAGCTCTTCTCATCTTCCAAGGAGCTCACACCTCAAATTTTGGGGAAGAATCTTGTACTCAGCATCCTACAGGTTGAAAATTATCAATGAGGGACATTTTCTATTATGTTTCCCTGTTGATTAGTAAGTTATTAAGCTCTGTCTCCTAATAATCTGTGGTCAGAATACCAATAAAAATATTATTTTTTATGCAGATGGTTTAACTTGTCTCTACCATTTTCAGTATTCACTATCCACTCAGAAGGAGTTTGCATCTGAAAAGTAAAGCTTCTATGTTTTTGTGATGTCTTATATTTTTATCATTAAAGGCTATATCAAAATATTTCTGTAAAAATAATTTTTAAAAAAGGGTTAAACCATATTATTTCCTGTGTTGCCTGTATTATGGAACCTCACCCACAAAAAAAATTAGCCATTTCTACTTATTATGCACCGCCATAGCCTGTATTCTAGATCAGGGTAAACTCAGTGGGAAGAAAAGAAATGACTGAACACTATACATGGAAAAAATAGAAACAGTGAAAACAAAAAGTTTACTGCAATAGCTGGTCTGCAGTAACTTACAAATTACTAACAACTTATGTAAGTTTTACATGCCTATTCCATCTGCTATTCATTAAAAAAACACATTACCATGGTAACTGCCACATGCCATGGTATTTATGTTGCTTCTGATGTACAAAGCATAGTTTGTGTAGGAGTGTGTGTATGTATATGATGTGACAGCTGTCGTCTCTGCCATTTTGTTGCTGCTCCAGAAAAAAAATAAAGCAAGTAGTGGCTATGAATACTCATTTGAGTAACGATACTCACACCCATTTGACTAAGGGCCCACACAGAGCTCTGCATGGTTATCATCTGACCAACCCACACACGGGGTGTTCTCACAAGGGGGCAGAGCTGAGTGGGCTACCTTTAAATGTAACGCCGCTATCTGTCACTGCATTAACAGGCTAAGAGGCAAAAAGATACCCGTATTTTTAGTGACACACAGAAAACAAAGGCTTTCAGAATGACCCTTTTCATCATTCTTTCAAAAATATAAATGGGAAACAGCCCAAATGGCTATGCCCTTTAGAGAAGTATAAATTTACCCTGTAACAGGAAAGGAGGCAATTCAAAGTACTTTCCAATATTCCTCTTTCTGCTCATGATTTTAAAAAGAGTACTTGCTGATGATAAACAAGCTGGTAAGAACAAAATAGACACAAAATTTTGTCCAGTACTTAATTGGTACTGAACCTCTCCTGAGTATTAATGGTATTATGACATTTTCATTCTGTTTGCTGTGCATTTAACTTTGACATATCACACAAAAAATATCCTTCAAAAGGATATTTGCATACCATTTTGTCTTTATTTATATAAATTAATGTCTATTAAGAACTTCAAAGACATAGTCTTGTGAGATGTCTTGTTTGACACCTGCCTGATGGAACGCTTAGTTTCATATTTGTATTCTATACTCTCATATATAGCTATGCAGCTTTCCAGCTTAAGCCAACTCTCTCCATTTTTACTGAGTTTGCTTGTCACAAACAATCAGCAAATAGATATTTCAAGTTCATGAATGTGATCTGAGCTCAATGGTGACTGGTTCCAAAAGCAAAAATCCACCCAGGAAAATACTGAACTCTTGTTGAGTCTGCTTTCTCGTGTAGATTAAAAAAAAATTAAAAAAAATAAATTGGAGAGAATCTAAGTAAAATTGTTTGCATACCCTCACATACAATATTTTAAATAGTTCACTACTTAAGGAGAAACTTCTGATTTGTGGAACATGTGTACTTACATAAAGTCAGACAGCTGAAGAACTACCTATACTCAGTGCCAAGAAATAACTTGTTTTTATTAAAACATACCTGCAAACTGATTAAAAACATAAGACGGAAGGAAGGAGCAGTATCAATGACACTGGTGATTAGAGATTAGAGAACAGCCTGGCTGAATTTATTAGCCTTCTTGCACACTTCTTGACAATGACAAATCAACAACCTATATCAGAGTCCTGTATTACAGGAAATGAACTGAAGCATCTCGAGCAGAGCCTGCACACCTTCAGCTGACTTTCACATGTCCCAGATTCATCCATCTCAGAAAAACTCTGTAGATCAGAAATCATGAGATACAGCTGTGCAAAGATTACAAGGATGCAAATAGATGATTTTTTTTTCAGCAGAATGTGTTTGCTCCTTACTGAAAATATCTCGAATGTGTACACTGAGCAGAATAAAAAGTGAGAATCACTTGTTCATGTGAAGGAGATATCAGGCCTCAGTCTGCATAGCTTTGCACATTGTGGAATTGTTTATAGCCTTAATCATAAGCGCCTATAAAATTCTCTTGATCATCAGAATTTTCTTTTCATACTTGCATATAGAATTTCAGACATTTGCACAGGTCTATGACCAAACAGCGGCCTGACAGTGCTTTATCATAAAAACATCAGACCCCGAAGTCTTTTTCTCTCACAATTATGTATCTTGTATCTATTTGTTCTTAAGAACAGAGGAATAAAAGAACAAAACCTGGGAACTTCCAAAAGCAATAGGAAGGAACCAAAGGAGTTAATTAAAAAGCCCTCTCTCCCAACGTTAGTGATACTTGGTATGTATTACAGCAGCCTGAGCTCCTCTCATTTTACTGTGCATTTGACCCCACAAGGCTGTTCTAGCAGGCAGGGAATTAGTGGAAAGTCAACGTGTCATACCCTGACCCTGAGGCAACAGCCAGAGCAGGTTATCATAGGAGTCATTATAGCTTTAAAAATGGAATCCTCAATTGGCTAGTTAAGCCTGTTTCAAGCTGTCAGAATGATGCAAAGCAGCAGCATCAGGTCAGAGAAGGCATTTTCAGGTTTTAGAGTCAAAGAATGAATAGAAGTCCTTTGATAAAGAATTTTAAGATTTACCAGGCAAGGACCTAGTTCTTTGTGGTTTTGGATTTTTGGTGGAGAGCTATTAGCATTCATAAATAAATCCATCACATAAACAGTAACTCAAAAAACCTCCACCAGCTCAAGCAATAAACAACCAAACAAAAAAATTGAGTCTTGGGCCTTTTGTATTCCTGGTTAGTACTAGCCTTGCATGAGGCTGCTATGCAAACTTCTCCCAGACCAGAACATACCACTTTATCCAATGCACATTTGCTTTCTACATCATGTCCAGTGCAAGGTATTTAGGAATCCAGGGGGGAAAGGATTCCTTTCCACAGAAAATAATTATTTTATTTGTTAAACTAGATCAAACTTACAGCACCATGTATGTCTAAATAATAGGAAAGGAGCTGGTAGAACTGTGTAATTCCGGGAGGTTGATGACATTAGCCACTGTTATTTGGCCCACATTGCTCCACATACCTAAATGGTTATCTTTTATCTACCACTGCATTACTTCTATGTATATTCAGCTGTAATTACCCTGTCTTTCAGGATGATACCTCTGGTAGTCATGACTGTTGTGCTACAAGGAGCAAGGGAAACATCTTCAGCTTTAAAAGCCGTCACAGGTTTTTGCAGGTGTGTTTGAGACTAGCATAGCACAAATGAAGTTATCTAATGTGAGAGCTAAACAATATGCACTAGATGCACAGAGGGGCAATTAACACAAAAAAGGGAATAATCTACGATGCTGGAAAAATAAACAGAGCTTTTACACATAGAATCTGAAATCCCAATTACATACCAGAACACAGATGTTAATCCCTTAAAATAAATACAGTTGGCACCTTTGGATTATTATTAAATCCTGCACACACTGAAAATAATATATACCTTTTCCCTCTACAACACATTTTCCTTTTTACTCAGAAGCAAAAATTCTTTTGCACCCAATTTCCATCCATAGGTGTTTATATAAAGAAAATTTTGTTTAGTATCATTTGCTCTTAAGCTTATAGCGTACAAGAATGTCATCTTTCTTTCTCAGAAGAGCAAAACTGAGATCAATGATTCTGGCAATATAACCGTGCAAGTCAGGATTTCCCAGGAGTGCCGTTAGTCTTCCTTGTATTATTCTCATGTGTAGACCTCATCCCATTGTCCCTGGCTAACTCCGGACCATTTCAACGACGTGTGCTTCAATAGAGTCTCTGGAACAAGACCAACTCTTCAACATGTTTTTGGAGATGTTAAGTGATACGCAAAACTTCTCTGAAAGTGTTTTGTTGATGTATTCCACCTCCAGAAAATGACTGTAGAAATAATGAAAGCATTTTAGATCCTCATGCATGCATCTTCATAAACTGGGTGTTGGGATTACATTGTAATGGAATCACTCTACATAAATACTGGGTGTCTACTTCACTGTGCATAGAAAACATGGCACAATATGCCTCTTGGTGCAGAGTAATGAGGTCTAACCTTTTGAGATACTCCACATATGTGGATTTTAAGAAGAAGAACAAGAAATTGTTATGAGCTCTGAGGATAAGGCAAAACATTTGACATGTAACACTAACAAGAAATCAGATCTCTTTTATTCCTGTCAACTATAGAGCACAAAGACCAAGATAAACAAAAGGGTGCAGTGCAGAAAACTATTGTTTTCTTTTTCTGTTTGGGTATGGGGTTGGGTTTTTTTGTTTGTTTGGTTTGGTTTTGTTTTTTTTTTTATTGGGGGAGCATTTTTGGTTTTGTTTGTTTGTTTTTGTGTTTGTTGATTTTTTTTGTTGTAGTGTTCAGTTTTTTGTGGTTGCTTTTTAGTTTTTTTTATTTTGTTTTGTTTTGTTTTTTAGTTAATATCAGCTCTCTCTTCAATTTCTGGGACTAATTTTTGCAGTGGAGCTCCTATTTAGCCCCAGTGCTCTGGTCTCATATAATTGATGAGCATTACATCCTTTAGATTTAATGGAAATACGAGGATCTCTGAAATTCAGATCTTTAATGCAATGTTCAGGTACGTAAACTACCCGAGAGGACTTCAATTCCCACTTGGAAAGCAAACTCTTTAGCACTGCTAATAGAAAGCATTATTGTAATAACACGAGTTTTTGGGACAGGTGACATGTGCTTTGCTTCTGTTCTTTGTGAGCCTTTAATCTCTAACACTTAAAATCTATCAGACAGCTCCATGAATGAAGAATTGAGCATTGGCTCAAGTCTGCTTGTATAATGTGCAGAAATAGGAGGCTTAGACAGGGAGTCAACACATCAGCCAGTGAAGATCTAAACCACAAACCCCAAAAGACACAAAAGGTGTTTTATGAGCAGTGCTGCCTGCAGGTAAAGGTTAGGTCCCAGTGAAGGTGGTGGTCCAAATGTAAAGCTACTCTTTTAGACAACATCCTGCAAGGAGAAAAGGAAAGCCTGTTAAAAAGCCCCCCCACATTTTACACTCTTTGTTCAGTAGGTTCTTGGGACCTTGTGCAACCAAAACCATGATTTTTGAAGCAAAAGGGCAGCTTGGGTCCCAGCATGTAGCAGGATGCACTTCTGGGAAAAGGGAGGTGAAGAATTCAGTTCCCTACTGATAACGTTCTTAAAGGAGTATGGGCAAACCCTGCAAGACCCAGGAAAAACCTTAGAGTGGGAGGGAAAGGTGAAGATTTCTGCACAGAGTATGGGACTCCATGCTTGTCTACAGAACATGGTGCTTTCTCACAGATGATGGGATCTGCAGGTACAACATTCTGTGGAGAACAGATCTCCTGAGAACTTGGGGCTCTCTGAGCCATCCAGGGAGCAGTCAGACTGAAGTGCAGGAAGATGTTTTTTCTTGGCTTTTTGGATATGTATGTTGGATAAGGATGTACCTTACTTATTTACCTCAAGGACTTGTGACACAAGGACTTTATAAGTACAAGAATGGATAGGTCTTTATATCAAAGGCAGGAGATAGATATCTTCACTCTGGTACACTGCGTGTACCAAACTGTAGGTCCAATCCAATCAACCGTCTTGGTCCACTCTCTCTGTTGAGAAGGATCATTATCTAGGACTGGGAATCCATACTCTCCTTCTCATCCTGACAGAATCATCTTAGAATCATAGAATGGTTTGTTTTGGGAGGGACCTTTTCAAGGTCAACTAGTCTAACTGCCTGGCAAGGGCAGGGACACCTTCCACTAGATCAAGTTGCTCAGAGCCCCCTCCAACTGGCCTTGCACCCTTCCCGGGGTGGGGCATCCACATCTTCTCTGGGCAACCTGTGCCAGAGCCTTACCACCCTCATTGTAAAAGATTTCTTCCTTGCATCTAATCAAAACTGACAGTGCTTTAGTTGCAAACCTTTTCACCTTATTCTCTTGCAATAGGCCCTATTAAAATGTTTGTCTTCCATATAGGCCTCCTTTAGACCACATGGACCCCATCCAGGTCCCTCTGAATGGCATCCTGTTCTTCAGGCATGTCAACAACACCACACCGCTCAGCTTGGCGTCATCTGCAAATGTGATGAGGGAACACGCAATCCCTTAGTCCATGTTGTTGACAATGTCATTCAATTAGATAGCTCAGGTTAGGCCTAGACAACAGACAGAGGTCAAGAAAGTATCTAGTATTTGGATGTTTGGTCTCCTGGTCCCAAAAGAAGGAGATACATTATTGAAGAGTTGACTTTGAGATGAGGAAGGAAACTACTAAGTAAGCCCAAACCCCATGGTTGTAGGAACCCACAGAGTTTTTGCCAGATAGCCTATATTCGCCTATATTAAGGTGTCTCATTCTGAATTAATTAGACTAATTTTCTGAACTGCTGCCCTGCAATAAGTGCCTATGTTGTTAATCAGCTGCCGGGTGCAATATCCAGACAAGATGGAAACTATGACTGAGCAGTGGAAAATTAGGGCTTACAACTAACTTTATACTTATAATTAATTAATGTTTCATGAGGATGCAAGGCTCTGAGTCATACACCTGGGTCCCACAAAACTAAGAGTGACAAAAATACGCGACCATCTGACAAGAGCTTGCAGTCTTGTGTTTCTTATTGCTTACTTTATAGAAAAAGATAATCTCAACATCATCTAGGTAGGAAAAGTCCTCAAGATCGTCAA
The DNA here is from genome assembly GCA_013397845.1 of Melanocharis versteri. Taxonomy (NCBI): domain Eukaryota; kingdom Metazoa; phylum Chordata; class Aves; order Passeriformes; family Melanocharitidae; genus Melanocharis; species Melanocharis versteri. The sequence goes on from VZTG01000485.1 coordinate 81,527, forward strand.
GTTCAACCACTAGTCCAGCACTACCAAGCCCATCACTAAACCATGTCCCCAAGTGCCACATCCACATGTCTTTCAAATACCTTCAGGGACTGTGACTCCACCACTGGCCCAGGCAGCCTGTTCCAGGGCTTGACAAGAGTTTTGGCAAAGGCTTTTTCCCTAATATCCCATCTAAACTGCTCCTGGCTTAACTTGAGGCCATTTGCTCTAGCCACAGAATCACAGAATTGTAGAATGGCTTGGGTTGGAAGGGACCTTAAAGACCATGTAGTTCCAACAACTCTGCTGTAGGCAGGGATATTTTCCACCAGAATGGGCCCCATCAAGAGTGGACGGAGCAGTTCCAGGGATTAGGCATCCCATGGGATGTCTTATTGTTTTTTAGTTGG
>VZTG01000485.1:81995-152562 GCA_013397845.1 Melanocharis versteri
CCCCCACCAGCCTGTAACCTTCTGTCAGGTAGTTGTAGATATTAATAGGATCACAGACTAGTTCTGTAGCTTTTTCACCAGCTCTGTTGCACTTCTCTGGACTCGCTCCAGCACCTCAATGGCTTTCTTATTATGAGGGGCCCAAAACTGAACACAGAATTCAAGGTGTGACCTCACTGTTGCCAAGTATGCACTGAGGGACAATCACTGCCTTGGTCCTGCTGGTCCCACTATTGCTGACCTAAGCCAGGATGCCACTGGCCTTCTTGGTCCCTTGGGCCCACTCTGGCTTGTATTCAGCCATCTGTCAAGCAGGAGCCCCAGGTCCTTTCCTTCCTGGCCTCTTTCCAGCCACTCTGCCCCAGCCGGTAACACTGCAGGGGGTTTTCGTGACCTAAGTGCATGATCCAGTGCAGAGTCTCATGGAATCTTATACCACTGGCCTTGGCTAATTAATCCAGACTATTCATATTCCTCCTCTTTCTTACCCTCCAGCAGACCAACACACCCACACAATTTGCAGCTGTCTGCAAGCTGACTGGCAGCATACTTGATAAAGATAATTGATAAAGACGTAAATCAGAACTGGATGTATGGTCAACAAAGGGTTCAGAGGAAATTGAGGATTCACAAAATTAGGTCTCTCCAAATATAAAATACTCAGCAATTTGCATTTGTGGTATTTGACCTCCTGTTCTTTTCGATTAATTCACATTCTCTCCAGTCTTCCCTTGCCATTGTCTTGCTGAAGTCTTCAGGCTATTTGATGTTTAATTTTAGTCTTGTGTTTCATCGAGGCTATTCAGGTTCAGGAGCAAATCAACTAATTATCATCAAAGAAGCAGGTTACACTGTGAGCCAGCAGGTGCTTGTTTCCATCATTTAAACCTTCATGAGAACGATCTGCCTCTCTACCAGTGATGATACACATCTGCTGTGAAGTTCAGGATTCTGCTGCACAAAACAAAGCCAAAGTGGAGTACAAAATGGTACACCTGACCCTTGACCCATGAAATGAGCACATCAGCACAGAATTATGAAACACAGGTGCTTCTTTTCAATGTGATGCATTACTGAAAGGTAGAATTGCAGTAGCCCTCAGACCTTTGCTCCCACCTGTGCAATGATCTGGATTTTATAATCAAGGGAGGCGTATATACATTGTAGGAATAATGTTTTTCTGAGATCTCCTGGAGCTTTTCCCTTATAGTGACATCCTTGCTTGCATAACTAGCAAGAAAGGAATGAAGAAGCATGACGGGAACCTGTTTTCTTGTTAGCTCTTTCTTTGCTTTTCTTTCACAAAATATGTTCTGAAGAATGACAGGAGCATCATAATAAAAGATCACTACTGAGATATTCTCTTTTATTTGCAATTCCTGGAGTGGAATCAGCAGCATTGGCAGGGTGCACTAGCCTAAAACTGTGCAATTGTTTGACAGGTAAATGTTTTATTGAGAAGTTTTATTTTATTTCTGCATCATTTACATAAAGGGGGGAAGGGAGAAGGAGATGAGATGAAAGAAGGAGGCATTTATGACCTACACAAAAAATCACAACAGCATGGTGGTTTTGTGGGGGAATGCCACTCTTCATACACCATTCATTTCAACTTACGGATTAACAAAATGTCAATAAAAATGGGGGGGAGGGGGAGTGAGTGGGTTGGGTATTATTAATAGAATAACAGGTCTATTCCTGTTTCCAGTAGGTCGCATGGAAAGAAACCAAAGAGTAATAAAAGGCAGGGAAAGGAATGACAGCCATAAGGTGGAACAACAACAGAAAAAATTCCACCACATAAATGAAAGAAATTACAATAGAAAATATATTATATGGAATAATGAAAGAGGCAGGATAATGATTTACTGAAACTTCTGCCTCTTACACTGTGGTGTAACAATGTGATATTTGGCAAAAAAGTACCCTTTGCAATGAACCCCTTATTCCCACATCCCAGAATCTGCCTTCAGTAAAAGAACTTCCATTCATACATACACAATAAAGGTATGGCTTTAGTTCAGCCACAAATTAGTAGCAAAAATAGACAGGTTTAGGAAAAATGGAAAAGGGAGTCCGTAAGGAGGGCAGAACAGTCCCTTCCTGAATCTGAATGACACCCAGTCTCAAGTGCCCTATGTTTTTATGCACCTGTAAAGCCTAACAGTTACATCTAGGTCTTCCCAGTGTTCTTGTCCCCTGATACACTATTTCACAGTTTATGTGACATGAGACAATTACATAACTAAAGCTCGTACCATAAAGGTAATGCTCAAAATCAGACCAGAGATTCTGGGTTTTTGGCATTTTCTTGCCTTTTATGTGCTCGACAGCAAAAATGTGACATTATTCCAAACACACTAAATTTCAGATATTTTCAGATAGCATTCAGCAATATATTTTTTCAGGTAGCATGCAGCAATGTAAGTCCTTCCCCCTGAGTATAAATGCTAATATAAATCTATTGCTTAATAAAATACAGTTGTTTTTTTTTTTTTCTCCAAAGCAAGAAACATCTCCATTCAGCAAACACTTCAGTCCTTAAGGGAAGCATGGTAATTTTAAAAGGGCAGGGAAATGGAGGTAAGGAATTATGGAATTACTGGAAGTGGAACAGGAAGCCGTAAGGACCTGTATAGGAAGAATGATGTTCAGTGAAAATGATAAACCATTGCAGTTACTTTGCCCATTATCCTACATTTTTGTTTCTCTCCCCCCTCTTTCTCCTAAATTTTGGTCATGCCAGTTTCTTCGACTAGACACTTGGAGACATTATAAGTAATCTGTGCTTGTTACTCCATGCATGTCAAATAAATGATCAGCTGTAAACTGTACTAAAAGATGAAAAGAAAAAAAGTCTGCCCCATATATTCATATATCTATCCTACAGGGACTAATTGTTCAAATATTTTTTTTTCACAACTTCTCTGAAAAGCCATATTCTGTGAAAAGTGAAAATGAAAATTACATGATTAGGAAAAAAAAATTTAAAAGTTGTATTATAAGAATTGTCACATTTTGGACCAGATTCAGTAGAGGGATGTCTGTTTTGTTCACTTGTTTAGTTTTTAAAAATGACATTTCTGTTTGCTGTAATTTGGAAGTCCACACATAAGTAATTTTGGGAGCAATTGCTAAATGTTGTGATTTTAGAGACATATTTCTATGCATTTATATGCACAAGCCACTGCACAGTTTTAAATACTATTTCACTAGATTCTGTATCTTCCTGGCTGCTATTCTACCATAAATATTAGTGCCTCATATTATTAATTTTGACAAATAAAAATGCCAGTGAATTATGGAAGCTGATATTCTCCCAGTAAGAAATGCTTTCAGGAGAGATCATCATGAGACAAAAAGTATAGCTAAGAAATTCCCTTCTCCCTCCTATTGTAAAGAATGGTTTGATGTGTGAATGACTTGAAGGAAGAGCGCCTCCAGTATGGGGCTCCCTGCGGTTTTGTTCTGGGAGCCTTGGTTTAGGTCAAGGCTTGCAGCTGCTGTTTGAGGGATTTTCCCAGATCTGGGTGTATCGGGTGTTGGTTGATGCTTTGAGCACAGAGGCCTGTCATCACACTGACAGTGTGACATAAGGGGGAGTTACAAGAAGCAGCAAGGCAGAAACACAAAAGAAAACTTTTGCAGATATCAACGAACATTTCAAGCAGAAATTGTTAGAAAGGTTTAGAGCTCCCTGAATTAGAGAAAAGCTTTTTGGTCCCAAGCTTGTGATATATTACTATGCCAACTACTATATAAAGCTCCAACTAGGAAGAAAAAAAAAAAAAGATAAAAAAAAGCAATAGAAAGGATTTTAGAACTAAGCTGTCATCCTGTACTACGCCATTAACTCAGGGGTGGCTCTGCCAAGGGGGTTCTTAGTACTGCGTGAGTATTCCAGTCTGAAAAATGAGAAAATTTAATCCTTGTAGAATACATTAATCTTCGCCCCATTCTATGAGACATTGTCAGCAGTTAATTTAACAGCAGAGCTTCACAAATGAAAGACCAATGCAGGGAAAGTTCCTCTGAAATCTTGGTTTATGCAATGAACATTGCCTAAAATCTACAACCCAGGCAGAAAGGTGTAGGCCATTAACTAAACCAGGCAACCACTAGAGCAAGTAGGTGAAATTGCACACGACCAAGTCTCAAAATCATTTTCAGACTTCTTGTTCCAAGAAACACATAGATTTCCATGGAAGGATAATCTGCCCAAACCACTGATATTTTTACTTCCTGTAAGGTGCACCATACCTCCTCCACACCTTTACATACCCAATGATGCCCTAAGTCAGAGCTGAGTCTGAAAAAAATAGTTAAAAACCAGCAGCCACAACAATACAAACCCAAAAACTGGATACAAACCAGAATAACTTCCCAAGTTTAGCCTCCAACAACTGAACTGGTACAGGGACATCCACAATTTATAAAGGCAGATTTTAGAGATGAAGTCCTTCACCCTGCATGTATCAGACACAATAGATGCAGCAGACATGAACAAGAAAGACACTAATGGCAGAACATTTGCACTCATCTTTATTTTTGCTGCTGCCATCCTAAAGAGGGTGAAAAAACAACTGTGCAAAAAAAAAAAATCACCATCCTTACTTCATAAAGTTGTTGAATGATGAAAGACATCTTCCCACTTTCTGAACATACCATTATCTTTTCTATATTATAAAGTACAGCTTAAAATGAAGTTTTGTCACCAAAATCAGCTCCTGGTGATAGTCTAGCTGGTTTCTAAAAAAGAGATAACAGCTTTTTTTATGGTGTTCCATCCTTTAAAGCAGTTGCTTCACCCACTGGATCTTTCCAAGTCACTCAGCAGGGATTAATATGGAGCATCATGAGTATATGTAAAGTTCAGCATGTCACTGCACTGCTGCAAGTACACCTCAACAAGTCTGCAGATTTGTTTTTTTCTCCTCTGGAAAAATAGAGGATCTCATACAACTTGTCCTGAAAATAACTTTTATTCAACCGCAAAGCAATAAAGTTGAAAGCATGTCAGGTCAAATTTAATGAAGATACAATTAGGAGAAGGCTGCAAAGAGGTGGGGATGGTGACTGGAAACCACTTTTCTACTCCTATGACATCTGGCAAAAAGGCCATAGAGAGAGTTTGAACACTGGCTTCAGATACTGGCAGTGATTGACTTCCAAAGACTGAAGTTTTCTCTAGTGGTTTGAACAGCTTCAGTTTTTCGAGCATAAATTTGCAGGATTCTGCCTGCTGAGTACTATGAATTAAGCACAGAACAAAAAGTCCATATCCACTATGATTTCACCTCTTAAAAAGACAGAGGCTACTGAAAAATTAGTTTTAACAAATGCGTAAGAGTGATGAGCATTTGTATTTGTCTTTCAGCAACCCTTGTCTCACCATAATTAGCATGTATTTTTGTTCTTCCAAATCTTTCATTCCCTTTTCTTAAAAAAATTAAAAAAAGGTTTATCTATCTGATTAATAGTGTTTTCCTTGCACTCAAGCTTTCATCTGTTGAGAACAGCAAGACAGGGTTTTCAGATATTGCTAATGATGCAGTCTGTGGAAGTAACTAGAATAAGAACCCACGAACAGAGAATTTGTGACATTGATTGTCATGTCATTTGTACTTAATACGGTGGGACAGACAGCTGTGAGAAATTAGGATTATGTTATGACTTGCTATGAGAACATGACACTTTGAAAAATTTGCAAAAACTGGGGTGTTTTATTCTTAGTTTGTTTCAATATAATCCATTAAGTGTCCAGCAATAGCTATCATTTGGTAATTATGTGGTGTCCTGAGCAAGATGCATTGACAGTGTCAGCTGAATTTAAATCAAATGTTACTCATGATACAGAATCATCATGGATGGTGACAAATGATAATCACTTCTCCTTTGCAGAGGGGTATCAAAAATATAAGCCAGGTTTAGACCTGAAGAGAAAATGAAGAAATGCTGCTGTATTCTTTTGACACAATCACAGAGCAGAACTACTATTTTACATTTTGGGGGTGCCCAATATGTACTGAAAACTCATTTAAAAAGATGTATACTAAATACAAGCCGTTTTCTACCTCTTTGTGCAATAACTAAGCTGTTGATTATGATGCCAAGAGGGAAATTACAACTTCTCAATAAAATAAAATGTCATTACTTGAAAAGGTGTTCTTCCACATATGCTTTACATGTTTATTAAGAAAATATGGTGGCTGTATCCATAACTACATTTGACAGCTATATGGCATTAACAGAACTATACTCTGTAACTTTCTTATGGGAAAACAAAGGAAAATAAACTATGGGGAAAAAAAGGAAAAGGACACTTCAATCCTGAGAATATAATTTAATAAAGTCCAGACATGAATCATGGTGTTTAAAATAATTAGTATCCTTGATCCAAGTGAAACAAAAAGGTGAGCTAATTCAGGTATTGTACAAAAAATACCTTCTAGCTCTATTTAGGACAGTCTAGTAGAGAGAAGAATCCTAGCTTATATCAGCAAGATGAAAGTATGGCACTCTTAGACAAAGATCTACATGGTACACAAAAAGACTGCAAGGGACACTTAACTACTCCATTTTAATAATTTATTATATATTGCCAGGAAACTACTGCATTTTTTCTTGGCTGAAGGGCAAAAAAAAGATCACGCAGCATTCCCTCTGATTCTTATAGAGAACTTCTAAAAAAATCTACTGAATCAACTCAATCGACCATTGATGATACGTCAATATCAAAATGCTGTATTTGCAAAAGCAACCTGTCAGAAAGAGATGATAGAGCAGTCCCTAGATAGAATATAAAAATACCTTGCCCCCATCAAAATAAGTGTATGAGTTGTGAACAGGGCATGAACAACTGGACAAATGCATCTAGGGGTGTGCAGCTCCCAGTCCCACCTGGCCTCTGATCAAGGTTTGGAAAAGTGTTTGTCAGCCACAGCACATTGTATTTGCAAGCCGAAGCTCTGCACATGAAGGGAAGTGAAGAAAGTTTATAAGCAATCTAGCAGCCATTCCCAACTCATGATTCAAATACAGCCTTGGAGGCTTCCCATCATCTTTGCAGTGTGAAAAGATTGGTGGTATAGCTACAGGCCACATTTTTCCTCTACCAAAACAAGGAGAGGGAGATAAATAGGAAAAAGTACTTCTTCTCGCTGGTCCTCTTGAATTTTCTTCCACATGTGCCTCATGAATTCTAATGTTTGCTGCAAGACATGAAAAAACAGAGAAAATTCAATGTTAATATTGAAATCAACAGCCAAATGATATAAAATATATTATGAAGTAGCCTGTAGCAGCTCTTCTCTGAGATGCTTAGCTTCCAAAGTCCATCATCTAACTATAGAAAATTTGGTGAAAAGCAAGTCAAGATTAATCAGTCTCATTTAACAGGACTATAAATATTTCCTACAATCATATCAGGATAGCAGTTGGCCGTATAGCAAAAGGGAGTCTTGTAAATGGAAAAGTTATAAATAAATAGATAAGCCTTTTGGTTGGTTTGCTTCTTGCTTAGAAAAAGAGCATGATTTTTTCATCAGGTTAGAGAAAGTTCAAGAATGATTTTAGGCACTGAGGTTAAACAGTAAATTCAAAATAGAAGCAAACAAAGAGAAAAAAAACAACACAAAACACCCCTGATTATCTATTTGACCATGAGAATCAATTTGATGAATACTGGGGTTGAGATTTTGACTGATTATTGTCAATGATTACACTGTTTAGGACCTGACAGAAAATTCTGTGAGGAAAGAAAACACAGTGATCTCTGTGTTGTGGATGGGGAGCTGGTGCATAGGCCATCTTTTAACGGGCCCTGGCAAAATCCTGACTGTAACAATCCAAACTCAAAAAAATTTCTATTATCCCCCCAGTTATCCTGGAAACAGGGGGACAGAGCCTGAAGGACAACTACAATGGAATTGAGTTTGGGTTATTTTTTAGTAGGCTTCCTTGCATATCATGATGCTGCTTTTCAAGTAAAACTTGTTTTGCAGAAAAAGGCATAGCGGCCTAATACCAACAGTACAGTCCCAGGAAATGGTAGGCGTATGAGCCTATCAAAAGTTTATGTACCTCTGCATGGCATTGTAGATTTATTCTGTATCTTCAAACCCCAATTTGTTACTTTTCCCCCCCAACAGTTCATTTCCACGTCTATCAGGAGCAAAGAACGAAAGAAATGGCAACAGCTGCTTATTTTCCACAGGAATGCTATCCTTCCCCTTGGTTTTCAAGCCTTAAATTACTTTCCCATTTTATGTTTTTGCTTTCACAGGCAAACTGCTTGTGTCTTTTTTTCAAAGTTCTTTGAAAACTGATTTTTTGTGTTTTAATTAGAAATTCATCAAGAATATTTTTCTCTGAAGTTGAAAAGTGAGTTTCAGGCAGTGATTAGATCCATTTCCCTAAAAATCTCCACAGTTTTTACAATCAATCAAAAAACCCCAAGCACTGACAATCTAAAATATGAAGAAATATGGTTCCTTTAGCTGCCAGCAATTGTACCAAAATGACAACACAAAGGAGAGAAAAAAAATGCATTTTTAAAAATTCTCGGGTGAATTAGGGTTATATCCTCAGAGCCCCAAACCTTCATGTATTATCAAAAGAAAACAGTGAGTTTATATCTTCTCCATGAAATTTGTGGGGAAGTCAGAGGAGGGACAAAACCTCATTGCTTATCAATTTTCCAAGCTCAAAGTGCAGATCTACCCTGATGCTGAGACAGATCTCCTTCCAAATGGGAAGGTTCTAAACAGAAATCCAGGACCTGCAACTCTGGGAGCCAGCATTAACCAGTCCTTGCACCAGGCTGAACCACAGGGTCAGAAGGTGTCAGATGTCAGTGTTTGAAACTATTAATATCAAGAATGCCAGTTTAGAAATAAGGAAAAATTATACTCATTTTTATAGAAAAAATAGTGAATATACAACATTCTTAACATCTCTTTAATTTTTCTTTTCTAGGTCCTTATTTTTTTAACTGTAATTCTGCATATAAGGGAATTGGATTAAACACTAACTGAGGAAAAAAAAATTACATGTGTATTATTCCTACTTTCACAATTCTGTATCTTACTATTTTATTACATGAGAAATTTTAAATTTGGCTCTAAAATGCCATGTCAACTTAAAATATATATGTGTTTTATGAACAGGATAAAATCTCATGTTTTTACTTTCCCAGATGATAGCTGTTGTCATCAGAACTGCATCATTTGATTGTGATGTATTCAGGCTAAAGGAGGGCACATCAGGGCCATGAAAACAAGGTCTCTTGAAACATATAAGCTTATTCAACTTAGACATCCTTTGGCTGTTCAGGCCAGTTATCCAAAGATAAAGTACAAAACCGTAGAAAGACTGCCAAGATTTGCCCAAGAGATGAGGAATGTAAGACCCTTGAAACAACTTCTGGGGTTTTGTGTCTGGTTTTTTTGTTTGAGTGTGTGTGTGTGTGTGAGCATGCGTATCTATACCTAAATCTATAGATAGAGATGATATAGATATATAGATCTATATCAGAGGGACTGGAAAGTACCTGTACCACATCTTCTGCTTAAATTCGCAAAACTCTGCATCTCAAGAAGCAAATTAGAAGTGCATTCTGGCTACAGCTAGTAAGCCTTTGCCCTTGCAGGAGGGTTGCTTTAGCGGATAACAGCCTTAAATGCTGCTGGTACACAGAGAGAGAGCAATAGTTTACAATTCTGCCCTGCTTTGTAATCACTTAAAATAAATGCCAGGAACCTTGAAAAGGCTTTGCTGGCAGTAGAATATCTGCGTATGAAACTGAAAAACGATTTTGAAAACTTGGAGAGGAACTGTGGCCCAGTTGGATCAATAATTTGGAGCACAGGACTGAACCATTGTGACCACACAACAGAAATAATTGCAATCGCTGCTAAAAAAAGTAACATATCTCAACACAGCTGAGATTAGGCTAATGATTCACTTTGTTTTAAATGTGAATTATTGAAAGCAGGAATCAGAAAGTTCAAGTATGAAATTAGCCTCAAAACAAATTAATCTATTTTAAAGTTTTGGAAGAAAAAAAATTCCAACTTGTACAGTACTGGGAAAAAGGAAAATCTACAGAATACAACTCCAGCTTCCAAGCTCAAAGTTAATCTGATGATATATCTGAATACTGATAACCTGGGCACAGTTCCATCTCCAGAGAGAGATATGCCTGCTATGATTATCTCTCTGGTAGCTGTCAAACAAAGAGATGTCATTCTGTCTACAGTTAAACAACAACAGATGGAACATACCCTCAGCCAAGGTAAGTACCATCACTCCAATGCTTTCAAATGGAGCCTCACCATAATTTGCACCAGTTGAAGATCTATTCCAGATCTCTATTCCAAGGCAAGGGTTGATCTCATCTGTAATATAAGTTGAGACCACCACTGAAGAAGCTACTGAAGTAATTGTGTCTTTAAGGCACAGCCTTATGACTGTGGTGTCATTATGGCATGCACCCTCATCACTTAGGCTTTCTACTTGCTTCAGAGGACACTTAGCATATAAAGCCTCTCCATTTCATAAATTCATGAGCTGCAAGTCTCCTGCAAAAGCACCAAGGTTTGGGAATAGAAGGTGCCCCATCTTACCTGATTTTGCATATTGCTTCTGGCCAGTTGCCTGAACAGCTTTTACAGCCTCCACTGAAAGAAAGAGGAATTTTTGGACAGCAGCTCTTTAGTTGTAAGGGTATTGCTTAAAATTGGTCAGATGATCCGAGCACCCTGCAAATACACTTCTCACTGCATTGAGTATAAAGACACAGAAACAATGTGCACTGAGTCTGGTATCTATTCTGCAGTTGTTTACATATAGGTGAGAAGTTCTAGACACTGTGCCAAACCCTTTTTTAGCTGTAACAGTGAGAATTAATGGAAAGAGCAATCTGATTTTACTAAATCACAAGTTTCATGCTTTCTGTGATATTATAGATAAATTATAGATCAAAAATTCTGAGAAATAAGGTTTCTAATATTTATATGATGATTTGAAGGTATTTATCTTCAAATCAAAATAAATGATGCACCAAGAATAGAGTAAAATATTGTATACATATTTTCACATAAAAAGAATCTCTTAGAAAAGAAAGAGGAAGAGAAAGAATGTTCTACATTTACTAACTTTCATTCCAAAATTCCCATAAGACTAATAACTTTTGTTATCTTGATGCAAGATCATAGAATTTTGGCTAGAATACAATTTGTAAGGAAATTATTTTCTCTTCTCGCATGTGAATTAATCTTGAAATCACCTTAATCCAGTGATATTCATAATGAAATGTATTTCAGTTTGAGCATACATTTTCCAAGTTGTTCAGAAATACTGTTTTTTAAGATATGTGGATTGGAATTGTGATTCAGGGATATTGCAAATGGAAAATGTCTATTAGATGAGCCATTTCTGCCAGTAGAGCATTGTTCCCCAAAGATTGCTTTCTGGTCTTTTGTCCAGTCAAATTTCAAAGTCTATCTGCATGTGTAAGTTGTGTCATCATGAGGAAGCATGTTATTAAAATGTGTGATACATTTTGGATCTATAATTTTTAACCAAAAAGCTTTCTTTATTACTCAGTGTGGGGAAAAAAAGAAAGAAAAAAGATTACTTCTTTTGTTTACTCTAATTCTGGAAGAGACCACTCAAAATCCTACTGGACAAGGGACCCACATCAAATGGTATTAACAGTCTGAAGCAACCACGGTGGCTAAGCAAAGATAGACAAATATGCCTCATAAGCTTATTACAAATATGCATCTCAGCAAACTGGAGTTCAAGGCCACCTGAAAACTGCAGTCAGAAAGCTTTATAAGCACACAGATGTTGAAACTCACCCTCGGTCCCGTACTGCTGCAGGTACCTGACCCTCAGTTCAGTGCTCATGCAATTCTCTGAATATAAATAGCAATGACTACGACATAAATGTAACTAAAGGAACACACCACATGATAGAAGAATGGTATTATCCGGGAGGCCTGGGAATTGAGAAAACGTAGTGGTCAGAAAGAAGAGCTTTTGAAATATCTGTTCAGACCAGTTTGTTATTTTGAGATCACTTCTAAGGCTCATGCAGTAGACAGACACTTTGCTGTACACTGGAATTAGACTGATTTCTATTTTTCCCATATTAGACCAAAAAGTGCTTGGAAGGAGAAAGAATGGGCTTCTGTTTTATGGTGTAAGCTAAATTCAGCTCTTTCCACTTCAATGGACAATCCTTCCTTTTTACATGGTCCCTGCTAATCTGGCATCCAAGAAGCATATAGTGCTTAAATTGCACTGTCCTTTCTCAAAAGACAGTCACACTGTTACTGTTAGTCCAAGTTATCCCATTCTCATTTTACAAAACAAAATCTCTGAGACAGAGGGATATAATCATAACCCAGTACCCAGCCTTAATATATAGTTCCCAGAATCAGGTTTTTGACATGAAAAACAGAACCATCTTTTAAAACAGGATTCACAGGCACAAAACACTGAATTTGAATGTTCCCCCAAGTCTTGAATGCTCTACCTGAAGATGTCTGTGAGTTTGGTATCTCTGCAGGCTCAGAGCTGCAAATCTGTGTCTAGACTGGGACATCTGAACCAAATACTCAGATACAGAGCAAGGAATTTTTTAAAAGGTGGAAGAGGACGCAATGAGAGGGTTGCAGGCAAATATTTAGAGCACATCTACCTGGAAAGAGAAAGGTCTAGACTTTAAGCCCTCCTAAATCTGAAGAATTGAAATTCATGTCTCAGACTTTAAAAAATTTCTTCATTATCAAAGTAGCAGTAAAGGGAAAGAGGAAAAGGACATTGTGTAGGATGACCCACCAGGAAAAGGAGCAGGTAAAATAAGATTTGGCTAAACATAGCAAATAAACTCTGTGGTTGGGAAAGAGAAGAAGTCAGGGTTCTGGTACACTAATGAGCAATACACACAGCCTAAATATGAACTCTGTTTCTAAAGTTCGTGCCAGAGAGGAGTAGAGAAGTACAACCAGACGTATTAACAAGAATTTTGTCTACCCTAAAAAGAGCTGTGATTAAATCATCCCTACTAAGCGATAGTTTCCCCATGCCGAACTGCAGTCATTGGGTAAAATGGATAAATATTTTTTTGTGGAAACAGAAAGCAGAACCAAGAGCTCTACTTTCTAATCACAGGCTCTGGTATTGTGTGTCTCATTCATATATAAGTGCAACATCTCCTTTTGTGAACCATGACTGCCCTTTCTGCACAACAACACAGCTTTCCCAATAAAGACAACAGATATCTACTCTTTTCCCAGAGCAGACCACAGTAAGAGGTAGAAAATTTTAAATGCCACATACTGAAAGGAGCATACAAAGCAAGAAGAAAGTGATTCTGTGACATAATCAAGTAGGGAGAAACCACTAGTCTCATTAGTGTGGTCCTAAGACTCTTGGCTATTCATGAACTGAAACATTCAACATAGTCCCTGTTAAAAAACAAAGGGAAGAACTGGGGAAAGGAAAATTACAAGGCATGATGTTTCATTTTTACTATGGACCATTTCTTTTCACTTCTTAAAGCATTATATACACTGGAATGACATACAAGTGGTGGATGACAGGTCATTCTTCTTTCAAGCTTGTAAAATATACACATACTTGTTGCCAAATCTACCACACTTTGTGTTGAACTCAAGGCTGTCTGCACATGGCAGGCAGGCAGGTTGAGGATACCTAGCAGACCAGGATTTTTAGAGACATAACTGAAAATACCATTCATAAATAGACTCCAAATGAGCCTACTTCTATTCTCAACTCATCTGAGGACAGTGGTGCTTTTGAATACATTTAAATTATCTTTTTCTATCTTTTCTTTCTTAGACAAAGCCAATGTACACGTCCTCTCAGGCATCTAGGCTGGTTGAGTTCTCACAGAGTGCTTCCCTGAACAAAAATATCTAAATCAAGCTTGAGTTACACTTTAGGTTCCTAAGTGCTTTTTTGGATGTCAACCAGACTAAGAAACTTGTCCAAGGTCACTTACAAAATCTGTGGCAGAAAAGGAAACTGATCTGGGGTCTCTGAGGTCTCAGGCTAGCACCCACAGCACCAGAACATCTTTCAGCTCTCCTGCTCTTATCGAACCAAAATGATATAAAAGAACAGGAAAGATAATGACAGGAATGAACATGCTGAAGGATTAACTAATATCATCTAGAAGATTCTGAAACATGATCTATGCTTAATTCAATCCATTTATTACTTTCTTACTCTCTGCAGATGATTGCAGAAATGCCAAATCCATCTATTTATAAGGCAGTGAAACAGTCAAGTGTTCTCTAATGCACCATTTCCAAGTGCAAGTAATATACGCTGACCAGCTCGTAACTATCTTGGCAAGGATTCACACACCTGTTAGGATTTTAATTTATCAAAGACAGACATATTTATATGTCTGCCTGTGGCTGCATGCTCATGAAATAGGAAAGGATGTTAAAACAACACTAGTGCTTTAAGAGCAGCCAGGAAACTCAGCATGAAGGTTTGTTCCTCTGTCCTTAGCTCACCTATGCCGTGCACAGTTCTTGTATATGCCTAGAAAATGCCTATGAACAGAGCTGATAAGAGTCAAACAAGGCTCTGTAATGTGCCAAAAATAACCAACCTTTGGCAAGTGTGAAAAAAAAAAGCTTTAATTGTGCCTACCATTCTCTAGATGAGATGGGGTTCAGATTTGGTGTCTTTGATTTTTCTTTGGTTAATGAAGGTGATTATAACAGACTTCCTCACATGAAGATTGTTAACATTCTTCATGCATAACAGCAGCCCCCAAGGATCTTGGGGAGTGTCCGGGTACTCCCATTGAGTGCCTGCTGCTCTCCACAGTTGTGGTATGATATCCACAGACCTATTTCTTTCAGACCCATTACACACATAAAAGATACAAACCCATTATCAGGACATCATTCAAGTGATAGTAATGACTCCTCAGGAGGTAGATGGTGCATCAACCTGCAGTGGAGTGTGTTTTATAGTTTTTGGAATAGGTGTAATTCCATAGGAAATGCTGGAAGGCCCTTGACTGAACCAGCACCTAACCCCACCAGTATTCCACAGTGACAGTAGAAGGTTAGGCACTGCCCTGCCCTCAGTCCACAAAAGAACTAAGGTTAATGGAAGTTTCACACTCGGATTTAGTCTTAGTCTGAACATTTATTTTTTAAAATCCTGTTAAATTAATTTTTTTACCCAGCAAACTGCCAAGGCACCACTAAACCATGTCCTGAACTGCCATAGAAGAGTGTTTTAGATGTACAAGACAAGACTGCAAAATATTAGCATAGTTCTAAACTATTATAGGTAAAAGGACATCAGTCCCATTTTTATGGTGTACTTAATTTCCTTTTCTTAAATAAGAATTTAAATTGACCATTATGCCATGAAACAAGTTTCTGAATCATCCAGATATATTTTTCTAATATTAATTAGTTGAAGTTTTTAGTTGAATCTTCAAGACAAAATAGCACTATTTTTGACAAATAAACACATAACACATTGTAATATCATCTTCTCAGTTTTTTAATTAGAAGATTTATTAAAAAACCCCCAATTATTAACTGACAAAACTTGAATTTTATAAACAACAATAAATAGTGTGAAAAAAATTACTCCCAGTCTGAGACTTCTGTATTTCTATGCAATTCTTCCAGTTTCAATTACTTATAACTTTAAAAATTTATGTTCTAGGATAGAGTTAGTCTACTTCCTCCAAAACCTGTGTAGTAATTCTTGACAATAATGAGAACTTTATAGAACATATTTAAGTGCATTCAATTTTTACAAACATGTCCCAAAACAGATGTAAAACTTGCATGCAGTGCAAGTTCTTACAAACAACGAGCTAAATAAAACTGCTAGCAACCTCAAAATGCAAGTACTGTATGCTGCATCTATCTTATTTCTAAAAAGGTTATCAATGGCCACTGATTGTACTTCAGTCATCAAACAGAAAGATTAGAAATAAATAAAACAGCAATGGTTTGCATATTTTTTCTAAGCTGGGTTCTTTATTCTATCCTTACAATTGTATTACCTTATTTGTCTTGCAGTAAGTCAATTTCAAGTGTTATGAAGAAAAAAACAAATACACATATTAGATTAAAATTTGTGAATTTCCTGAAATTCCATATAACTGTTGGTCTAGCTCCCTTGGCACAATCTCAACTGCAAAGCAAAGTTTGGCAGTCTGAATTTCAGGAACAGTTTAAGCAATATATGCTCACAGGAAAATGAATTCTAAATTGAAAATATCCCTGCTATCATACAGACTTGGCTCACTTTTTGCTCCAATTCCCTTACTTTCATGATATGTCTCATTTTGGTTTAGCTCATTGACAAAGGACAAGTTTACGGCAACTTTAAATTGGTTTACATTGGCTTGAGGGAGTGTTGTCCAGTCAGAGTTTAGTCAAAAATGGTTTATGTTCACATGACTCAGCTCTGGGCATTCACTTTCCTTCCTTTTCAGTTTATCACACTTACAGACTCAATGACATATATTCTTGCCTGGAGGCAAAGGGGTTTTTTCTATAAGCATTCTAAATGTTCAGCCATAATTCTGCTTTTACTTTGGTTATGAACTTCAACAGCTTCTTGGGAGAAGGTAAGTGCTGACACCAGAAGGTGTGTCACAGAACAAGGTTATAACTTAATGCCCTACAGAAACCCTGTACAAGCCCAGAATCCAGTGCAATACAAGTAAAGTGTTTATTTTCAGAAATAGCCTTTGGTATTCGGAAAGCATGTTCTAAAATTTAATACAATCAGGAAGCTTGAAATAGCAGCTTTAAAAAGGTTTTCTTTAACAGTGACAGGAAAATCCTTCATTACAGCAGAGAATATACTGCTGTCTGACAGCCCATGATGACACTAGGGAGATACTACAGCCGAAACTGGCCCTACACCTATTTGTCTGTGTAAGGCAGAAGTATAGTTTCCCATTTTTCCCACTACTTAGAGCTCTCACTTAATATGTTTCTTTGGAAATTTTCTGAAATTAACAAGAAATTAAAAATTGTAATACTAGATTTTAAACAAATCTAAATAAACAATATATAAATAATGTGCCAGTTTTTTGCCAGTTCTCTATGTATCTTTTACTTCATGTATGTCTTATTACCCCATTTCTCCTTTCCTCCCTACAGTCTCTATTGGCTCTTCCCTGAGCCTGTCTAGATTGCACAGAGGAAAGAAGAAAGTCTTGCACACATCAGTGCTATCCCTTCAGTTCTCTAGAACTGCTTTACTGCAGAAAGCAGGGAGTTCTTCACAAAGGGCTCTACACAACTTTTCCTGAGTTACTCTGGAAAGTTATTTCAGCCATTTCTAGAATCAATAAGAAACAAAAGTGGCATTAACTCATTTTCTATTTTCTAAACTGGATTAAGGTGCTGATGAACTTAATTTACATGCCTGATACAAAGTGACTTTGTAAGGAAGAATCACCTGAAAACTCTGAGAAGTCAAAGAGGCAAAAGAAGGTTTTCTAATAATTTGTCTTGTCCTGAAAGCCTGTTTTCCATTCTCCGGGGAAGAAAAACTTTTGATTACCTTTATTCCATTTCTGACAAAAGCTCAATTGAAGGTAGACTTATCTAGTCAGTAATGCAGTGGCAGTTTTTGCGTTCATCCAGCCCATTAATTTCAATGGTAAGAAAACCCAATTACAGCTGGCTGTTATGGGCAATGGTGAATGGCTCAGAGAAACCAAGGGTGGCTTTAGAAAAAGCACTTAGAAGATTGCAGCCCTCCCATTCACACCGCCTTGGCAAAAGACATGCCCCAGGTCACATGCCTTGGTAAGCAGCCCTATCACTCAGCCCTGGGGTTAAAAGCCTTCACTAGTGTATATTCCCATTTGTGGAACCTGAGGCAACAGCTAGGAAAAGAGTCTGCACCTGATCTTCGTCTCAAGTGGTCTAACCTAATTGCCAGTACTTGAAAATTCACCTGTGGTAATCCATTATTCAATGACATGAAAGAAAAGAGAAAGTTCCTTGACAGATCACTGCAATCATTCATAAGGAGTACCTTGTGGCCACACCTCCAACTTTAGCTATATCTTGACCTTTCTGACGGCTCAACTAATGGCAGGGGAGTAGATAAGGGTATCCCTGACATATTAGCTCTTGTTCAGGTGTCCAGTACAACCCTGTCTTTCCATCATGCTTATAAACCCAGCTCACAGCTGTTGATTGTGTCTGTAGCCTGTACGGAAAATACCGTTGTCCCCATTTTCTCCTCTTAATGGGATTCGCTTCCTCTTTAGTCCTTGTAGCTGAGTTAACTTAGTTTATGCGTATATAGAAGACAACTCTACCAAAGATACGTAATGACTCATTCATTCTTTATTTGCAGAGCTTCCTTCGTAAATATATTTGGAGACACATGAGGTTTATTCTAAAGTCAAAAACCCTGTCAGCTCTCAGAGGCATTCCTCACTGCCAGCTGTAGCCATAATAGAAATATTTGTCTTATTACATGGAGCCACAGGTGAAGATGACACATTGAGATTTCCATGGATGATTATGTTGGCCCAAATGGAAAAATATTCCAAAAATTTAAATTATTCCTGTTGAACCAAATGACCTTAGATACAAGCTTCACACTTCGATATTTTTCATCACTTCAGGGAGAACTAGAAGGTGAGGTACTACTAGCCAGTATAGAAGACTCTAACACCATATGTGAAAATCATCTCATCATAATGCAAGGTTTGTCATGCTATCCTGCAGAAGGCTAAGTAATGTTTGGATTTTATATGTCAATGTGTGCCGGCAAAAGTATACTGTAGGACACTATCAACGGCAACTTCATCCTTTATATCTTGAAAAAATACATAGTGAAAAAATATAAAGGAGAGAAAAGAGTAAAATTCTAATATTTTACTGAGCAGAAAGTTGGTCATTTGTAATCCTCCAAAGGGAATTTCTATTTATAGCAACAGTGTAATCAAATAATATGCAATCACTTGGAAGTTTGCAACATTTGACAAATTGTAATTTTGTTCTTCACAAACTCCTAAACACTTCCTGGTAAGTGACAACAAGCATCAGCAAGTTTCAACAAACCTTCTGCAGTTTCTTTATCTCACTATAAAGAACAGATGCCGTTCTGGGGCTGCTGTGAGCTCTTCTGTTCTTTGTGTAATGTGCACATGTATATGTGAGAGCACATCACATGAAAATGTGATAGCCAAGGCCCATCTCAGATGCTTCTTCTATGGTGCACAGTAAGCAAACAGCTGGTTCCAGGCAAGAATCTTCTGCCAATCATGGCAAAAATGTGATCCACATAAAATCTCATAGCAAAAGTGACAGAATTCTCAGCATTAATAATGAAATTTGGGCTGTTAAAATATACAAAGATGCTCCCACAGTGTTTTCCAGTATGTCTGTGAAAATGGTTATCTATTTCTGCCCTTCACCAGTAGCACGTGGAAAGTACCAAAAGTACATGAGTTAAATAGAGCTGATGCTCCCAGAAAGCAATTACTTTCAGGCTATCAGCATGATTTAAAATCTTTCTGCAAAGAACTTTACAAAACAAGGAGCCCAATGAACTGCAGATTTCCAGATGGTAAGAATTCCTTTTCATGAAGTCAGAAAAAATGTCCCCTACACATTAGAACATTGTTGAACAAAGTTTTGAGTGTCCCAGCCTTTACTGGTACACCTTTTTTTTGTTTATTTTCCTTTTTGGGCTCCTTTATAACCAGGAGTAAAAAGACGAACATCAGAACTCTCACTAATTACACATTAACAATAAAATTCCATGTAAAAAGAAGGTACTTGTGTTTGAAAGGCAGTAACATTCCTGACGGAGAAGGAAAGTAAGGAGACATGCAACTAATGAGATGCATAATGTCAGAGACAATGCAGAAAATGAAACTGAACAGTAAAAATGGATCACTTCAGAGAGGGGAAAGAAAATTACCAAAGTCAGAGAAAAAAACTTATGGACTGTACAAAGTTACTTTAAAAAAGGAGCACATCAAGAAATATATCTTGAGACAAGCAATGTCAATTTACCTTGCTGTTAGCAGGTAGTCAGCTGCATTATAACAAGTATTGCAAAGGTAGAAAACACAGAGGATAGAAGAAGGTGATGTCTTCTCTGCAATTTCCTTATGATGACATTTTTCTCATCCTGAGTAGTCTTCCAGTTTAATATGTCCAAATTTTCCATTTGTAACCTTTTATTGGAAAAATGGCAATTCATTCACACCAAAACATGTAGGAGAGAACACGTGTTGCAGCAAGCATAGACTTCTTGTTCTAGGAAGACTATATTGTACATATCAGAATAACCAGAGGCACAGCAAAAGGGGCATCTCCTGCAGGGAGAAGACCCATGTTCAGGCTCTGTTCCCCTGGAGTTAGAACCAAGATTTCAGCTTCAGCCTTTTCCCAGTAAGCCCTCAAGGCTATCCATTACTCTTGATGGAACATTTTCAATCTCAACTATTAGAACAGCTCTACTTTGTATAAATTGTATTAAGTATTCATTGAATTTTGGGTTTCAACACCAGGGGTAAGTGCCCTAACCACCTGGCTAATCTAGGAAGATGGGAGGCAGGGCAGAACGTGGTAGGAATCACATAATCAGACTCAACAGCTTTTATAAACTTCCTGTATCAAGCGCCACACTTTGTCATTGCTGACCTCACTTATGGAAGTCCTGACACTTTTCCAAACCTCCATTACCCAGTGAGGCTATGATTATGTCATTGGTGGAATTGGTTGAAACTTCTTTGGCAAATCCTCCTCTTTTTTCCCTAGGAGGATGGTAAGGGGCTTGGATCTAATGTGAAAACTCACAGGACAGTCTAGAAATAGCAAAACATTTTTGAAAGGATTGTTTTTTGTCTTCCTGACAAACT
The DNA here is from genome assembly GCA_013397845.1 of Melanocharis versteri. NCBI lineage: Eukaryota > Metazoa > Chordata > Aves > Passeriformes > Melanocharitidae > Melanocharis > Melanocharis versteri. The sequence continues at coordinate 102,928 of VZTG01000485.1, forward strand.
GTAATTCTATGGGTATACTAAAACAATCAATTTTTTTTTGCTCTACTTAAGAATATAATTTAAAAGAAAACAAAACATGCATAATAAAACAGGAAAAAAGAGAAATTGCTGAATGCACAGGTTGTCTGGGTGTTTACCTCTACACAGTTTCTTTTTGGAAGAAGAGATTTAATTCCAAAGTACCTGTAAAGGAAAGTGAATGAAAAGTAGGGATAAGGGCCTTTGTTTTGATAAAGCAAAATTTAATTGTAAAATACTCACATTTGAAGTATAAAATTACATAGAAAAGCTTCACTTCGAAACAACATGGAGAGCTTTTGCTGTTGTTGCAAGCTTTCTCTAGAAATTATTTTATTAACACCACAATAAAGTTGTACTATCACATATGCTGTTACAGTACAATAAATATTTTAGTTAAAAATGGCAATAGACAAGTGAGAAGTATGAGACCTCAGCACCATAGAGCACAGACATTCATGCTTACTGACTTCCATGGACTTTTTCTACAAGGATTGTTCACTTTCACACAGTTTGTATAAGCCAGACTCGTGATAGTTCGTTGATTCATTCACCCTACATCTGTAGCATTCCCTGCAGAGATACCAGGTCAAACTCTTAAACACAGAGCTGGACTTGACCAGAGGAAGGCCTCAGGAGAGTAAAGGCAACCTTTGTTCTACCTGAAGGCTTTGCCATGCATGCCAAGCAGGGGACAGCAAAAGTGTACAGGAGAAGAGGAGTCACCAACTGAGTAGGGAATGGTAAGACTAAAAAAAAGAGATGATTGCTGCCTTTTTTCTTCTTTTCCTTGTCCCTGTAGGACCACTAGTGTGAAGTACACAGCTCAGGACCAGAGTCTGATCAGGAGTGTGGTTGTGGAGTCCTAAACTACATTGCGACTGGAAGAGGGAATGGACTTGGAATTCCACATCATTGCAATAGGCCTTGAGGTATGCAGCAATTCATACAAGACATGTCCCATCTGTGGAATTCTGTGTCTCCCCAGTATCTTCAGACCTAACAGGAGCAAGGAAGATGATGGCTTTGCAGAGGGATGACTCAGTAACCTTTGCTTTATAGACTCCTAAAATCATACAATAGTTACAACTGAAAGAGACTTTTTCAAGGTCATTTAGTCCAACCCCCTCTGCAATAAGCGGGGACACCTTCCACTAGATCAGGTTGCTCAGAGTCCCATCCAAGCCAACCTTGGATATTTCCAAGGATGGGGCATCTACCACCACTGTGACAGTGTTTTACCATCCTCACTGTAAAATGTTTCTTTCTATCTAATCTAAATCAGCCCTCCTTCAATTTAAAACCATTACATTTTACGTAATGTCACAACAGGCCCTGGTAAAAGGTTTATCTTCATCTTTCTTATAGGCTTTAGAGACATTTGTAGATAATTCTGGAATATATATTATGTCTCGTCAACACTGCAGCAAATGCTAACATTTATCTATCATTTTATAATCAATTTCTAGTTCATATTCTCCTTTTCAATACTCAGAACGATGTCATCTCATAAAAGATAGAAAAAACATTGGTCATCTTCCTTAGTAATTTTTATTCTCTAAATGCTCTTTTTGTGCTTTCATATTTTCAAAAGAGCATTTTTTATCCAAATCAATTCTACTTCTCATATGAAGAGTTCATGATAAACCATAAATTAAAAATATGTTACAGTTTCCTAAGATTATATAACAGGGAGTGTATTTCCAAACCCCTTGCTTAAGAAAGACTTTTGGATTTAGTGGATAGAGTACATAAAGTCAGCAAAATAAAATAAACACTAAGCTTTACCAAAAAGTCCTCCGTCTGCCACAAGTAGGTCAACAATTTCTGTCATTATTGATAAATTTTTTCATTCTTTTTTCATGCAACTAATTCCAACACAGATGTCACATGGAAGATTTGAGATGATAATTTTTTTTTTCTTATGATACTCATGGGCTGCCTGAAGTTATACAAACCAAAAATACAGTCATTTCTGTCTCCTTAAATAATTCTCTGACCTCTCTTGATTATCCATATAATCATAAAAATAAGAAGAAATTTGAAAATTAAAAAAAATGAAAGATACTTCTATTATTCAACAAACCTCTTTCAATTTTTTTATGCTCTGAAGACACTTAGTACATATGGCAAACAATGACAGCAGAGTTTCAGTGGATGAAACATAAGGTATACCTGATCTCTGACATCCATGTGTCATCTCAGTAGGGATTATTAAAAGAATTGGCCAAAAATTTTGAAATTCTTGTACTTCTAAGTGACTTGTGTACCAATACTTTTTTGCTTTGAATTTCAATTTCAAAATTTCTGAAAATAATTAAATAGAAGAAATGTCAAGAGAGAAAATGAACTGAGAATGAGTGGTACTGTGATTTCAGGTTTTAAATGCCAACATAACAGGCTGGCTTATCTCACTATTAATGAAGAGGGAAAAAAAAGGGTGTTTACACCAGGAAATGGAGCATGACAGTCATAACCTCTGAAAAGCAAAATACATTTTTTAATTTTTAGAACAAACAACATTTTTCCTGCTGTATTTCTGCGTGAATAGACACATTACTGGATATCATGTGATTTGCAAATTTCAGTTTAGTTCATCTGAAAAATATCGCAGATCAGGAATGTTCTTTTTTTCTCCTAATGATTTTGCTTAGTCCCCAAATTAAATGTGATTCAAACCTCTCTATCAATACACATTCAAAATCAAATTCTTCCCACTTGAGTTATCTGGAGCTAAGAAATATATGCCTATTGATACACAAACATGAATGACTCTACAGAAATCATGAGAACAAAGGAAAATCATACCATAACAGCTTCTTGTCTGGTACTGATTTCATCATCTTTCCACCCAAATGTTTTTTCTTTGGATTTCTTTTTAGCTTTCTTTTGGATGGATATTGCAAAAGCCTGGACACCTTACTCTCAAGGAAAGCTTTTTTGTGTGTGTGCATAACTTGAAGGAATACCAAGAAAAGCTTTTTATTGTATATGTATGATCTATATGTAAAATTCTTAGGGCAATGTTATATATAAAAGGGCTAATAAAACAGGTATTGCAAAGCTGAGAAATGCAAACACATATTGAGGTTCGCAAAAAAGATATGATAACCCATTCATGATCTGATAATTTCGTAGGTCTTACTAAAGTTCAGGGCAGCATTAAGAGGACTAAACTTATTACTCAGCTCTGATGCTTTGAGTCAGAGTGCCTTTGACTGAGGGTAAAACAAAATAACACTTATCACCATTACAAAGTGACTGATTACTATAATATCTGATTTGAAATTTTAAAATAAAAAGACTCTTTTGTGTGGGAAGTGATGGGATAGTTGATCTGTGGGCTGTGGGACTCGCCTGCAGAAGCACATGGCAGAACAAAGGAACAAAGGAGCACGTGGCAGCACAGAGAGGTTTATCTGCCCCGGACTCAGGGAGAGGAGGTGTCACACAGCAGAGCCCTGCGGAGAGGAGCCTGCTGGGAGCTGACAGACCCCTGAACAGCGCATGATCACCCCATAGAAGCACACTGAGAATGCGTGCCGCTGATGTGGAGACATGGGATAGGTCACATAATGAGACGCCTTGAAAAAGTCTATAAAAGCAACTAGTTTCTTTGGAATAAATTATTCAGGTTCCCTGCCTCTCTGGGTCCGTGTATTTTATCCTCACAATTATGGGTCTGGAAATTGTTGGATCTGTGTTTTCTAGCTCTAACTCTTCAGATTGCTGAGGATAATTTTTTTGTTTCTCCTTCTGTTCCCATTCTGGTGCTTTTCTGTTTTTCACTCATTCTCTCTTGTTTGTGAGGGTCCATCACAGTCTACCCCAGCTTGCTTACACTCACAACTGTAACCTAATACTGTTCCCCAATCTCATTCTATTATGTCCTTTGAGGAAAAGCAGGAAACTTCAACTCTCATCTCTGGCACAAGAGAAGAAAGGAGTGAACAGATACATGTTCTCTTCTAGGAGAAACACAATTCTGAGATGGTCTGAAAAAGCCAGCATCTATCTCATATGTACTGACTATAAAATATTTGCATGTGACTCATCTCCCGGCAACAATATATCCTGGCAAGCAATGATGAATTCCTTTTTTTTCATGATTCAATACAAGTTTTTAGTACCTTAAATGAAGCCACTTATTCTTCTGCAATAAAATATGGAGAAGAGGAATTATAAAATAGAGCAAGATTTAAAGAAAGGGAAGATAATTAATTTTGCCCAGTTTACAAATACCATAGGGTGTGTTAAAATTTGATGTGAATATAATTTCTCCTTAAAATTTATGACTCCACACTTCCTATTGCTCCCGACACAATGCATTTGAATATAGGAGTATTAGCTATAAAACTGTCTGATGAAATCATGTTTTAAATTGCAAATATCTGGCCATTTAAAGCCTAGGATTCTGTATAAGCTGGCTCTGGGCACAGCTTACAGCTTTGAAAATATGCTTAAATCTATGCCTGTGAATATGCAATGAAAAGACTCCCCCATTAATTTCAAAGTCCACTTCCAAGCAAACAGTTCCAAGTCTGATTCCTAGCAGGGGAAAGAAGAACCTAAAGACTTCTACTACCCAAACCTTGTGTTTCAGGTATTCAGACCAACAAATCACAGACAAGATCTCTCTTGTGCAGTAGAGTGACCGATTGGAAAGAAAAGTTGTGATCAGACTCCCACTTGAGGAAGGAACTGAATAAGAAACACAAAGGGACAGAGAAAAAGGCATGGGAAGGGAAAGGGAGGGAAGGAGCTAAGGCGTAACAGGGAGCAGAGATAAAGCTCATACAGATAACAGCAAAACCACCTACTCCTTTTTTAGTGTTTGCAACCCCGGCGAGGCCAGTTCTGAGAAGATCATATTATTCAAACAAGGGGTTGATCAGCATGTTCATGGGCTGTGAACAGGCCAGCTTGTGGCAGAGAGGAGGCTGGTGAGGGAACAAACATGAGATTTGGAGCAGTAGGGAACCAGGAAGTGAGGCCAGCCAGGCATACTCTGCGTCATCAGTCTGACATGTGGCCATGACTGCTTAAAGAGTAAAAGTGTGGAGGACGAGAAGTTAAGTAAGGCCATGACAGAAGAGTTAGCTCAGCTAAGATCTGTCACCAGGAATAAAAACAATTTTGAGGCAGAAGGCAGAGTATCTGGATAGGAGCTGCAGTTGTGGTGGGGAGGAGATGTGCTTGGAACACAGTCTAAACACCACAGGAAAAACAGATAGTAAGCATCTCAGTCTGGCTGACCCCAAAAAACTATGAGCAGCTCTCAGTTCTTTTAAAAGTTAATTAGTTCAGGTTTTTTTGGTGGGGATTTTTTTTTTTTTTTTTTTTAGTATTTCTCAGCCTTAATTGTATTCTGTAATAGTTATAGTACAAAGCTTAAACATGTTAACTTCACCTAAAGGCGTTAAAGTTTAACTGCTATCTCCCTCTCATTTTAGAGAATGATTTAAGCCCTTGTCCTCTGTTGAAAAAACTTTTATGTTAAAAAGTAACAAAATGGATGTACAAGGTAGAAATAACTACACATTTAGACTCCTAGACCACTAAGTTACATCTTAATAAACCTACAAGGAAGAAATTTTCTTTCTGCTAAAACTTGTATTAATAAGTTTTGTGGCATTTTAGAACTCAATCATAAAAAGACATGCTATTGCAGAAATAAGATTACTGAGCATTTACCCAAATGAATGTTTTATTGTCCAGGGCTGCTTATATATCCAAGTAAATACTGCAGATTAGTAGACCTGTAGCACGATCATTGGCTTTGAGGATCTGATGCATGCATTATATGGGTGGGTTTCCTGATAGTTCAGTTTGAGCATGCTGCAATTTTTGGCCACTGCCAAATCAAAATGCAAATTTTGGGTAGTGCATAAAAGAGCACACGTCACTATATAGATGAAGCATAAAAGGGGATTGTATCTGGGGCTCTGGTTTTTGAGGTAGAGGACATGAAAGTCTTCTAGGATACCACTTCTCATAAAAATGTACTTGCAGTAGCAGTGAACTATTTAAACATTTATTAAATCACTTCACAACAAATAGTAATTCATCAAGTGCTCTCTTGCCTTGTAGCAGTCTTACTCTAAGAGGGAGATTACTAGCCAGATGAGTTTTTAAGTATTTAAGATACGATTTTAGTTAATATCTAAAATATAAATTTCTTCAGCGTTTCCCAAATAGTTCCCTTACTTTGTACAAATATCAGAAAACAATATTTCTGCATATATAAATATTTAAATTAATTAAGATTTTTTTGGTTGATGAATTACTTATGTTTCGTAAGTGAAGCTGTGTGCAGATCCTCTAGTCTGTTGGGCAGTCAAGAAAAAAACCAGAACACAGTAGTAGAGTGTTCTGTTAAATTCATTGAGGGCTCAGATTTAACATACTAGTATTAGTTTATGCCACAAATATGGCTGAAGTAGGTACATTCAGTTTATTTTGCAGAAATAAAGAAAGAAAAGAAGGAAAAAATGTCCTTAGAGCCATTTTCTCTTTTTCATGTTCTTGCAGAAGTCAAACAGCTATCTCTCAGGCTCTTTTCCTTCCATTTTCTTCACTGTGCTAAAACCTTTGACAAGACAATTTTCCCCCTGGATAAATGCTTTCACTTCTTGCTCTCCCAGCTCCCCACCTACTGTGAGAAAAACTCCTCTATAAACAGCCAGATAGGGTATGAACAGGGAGATATTTGCAAATATATATTTTCACTGTAATGCAATTTATAAAACAACCCCTTGCAAATATTACAGCTTATTTTAATATTTGCTTTAAAATATTTATTTTGTGCACCCAGAGTTTTTCCCCTTTTGTTTTCCACATGATAACTGAATAGTCCCTTCCCTTCTCTTCTCTTCCCTTCCCTTCCCCTTCCCTTCCCTTCTCTTTATGCAAATAAAGTCTCCTGTAACTACTGCAGAAAAATCTGTTGGGATGGTGATAAGTGGTTCCCTACCTTGTTGTATAGCAGAAGGCTGACTGCTTCCTCAGTTTGAATTAATACACTCCACTGGCTTGTGTTTGCCACACCACTGAACAGTGATTTCAGACCACCAGACAATAAGTCAGCTTCTCAACACAGATAATGCATATTTTGCCAAAGAACTATGTCTATCATTGTGAGGGGCTGCAAACTGCAGGGGATTAGAGGAAAAGTGATGAGGAGTAGAGATGACCATGAGGTGGTGAGAGGAGAAACCAGTGAAGTGCCTGAGTACTCAGAAGTTCTGGGCCCCCCTTCTCAGGTTCGAAAATACCTGTCAGATACAATGCAAAAGAACCATATTTCTTACAAAGCAACAAATTTAATTCATTTATTATTTCACTGATTCAGTGGTATAACCCAGGGACTTCAACACTATGACTAGTGGAAAAACCATGTCAGTGAAACAAAGAATTAGTATTATATCATCGTGAATAAGTATTATGACTGGCATGGGTATAAGTAGTATTGGTGGATAACATTGGTAATTCTTCCAAATGCTTGAGTTTATCATTTTAACATCCAGCCTTTTTGTTGTAAACATTGAGAGCTAAAAGCTTATATGCAATTATAAGACAGAAAAAAAAATTGACAGAGGTTTTTGACAAGTAGAGACAAAAAGACACAAAGAAAAGACAAAAACATCTTCAATGGTCTGCAGTAGATTTTCTGTTATTGTTCTTTGAGTTACTTACTGAAACCAGTGTTAAAGTGAGGAGTAAACTATCCACTTTTTTTCTTCTGTAGGCAGAGGCTTGTTGTTTCCCCTAGCTTCTTTTTCTTTTTCTTTTTCTTTCTCTTTTTCTTTTTCTTTTTCTTTCTCTTTTTCTTTTTCTTTTTCTTTCTTTTTCTTTTTCTCTTTTTCTTTCTTTTTTTCTTTTTCTTTTTAACTTTTAGCTAATATTTTCCCATTATTAGCTAGAAGGCTTGAATACCAAGCCACTATTGAATACTCCCAAATTGCTCACTCACTATGCACAGAGACAAAGAAGATTCTAACCAAATTTGAATAACAAATTTGAAGAACCTGTGATCAGGTTAAAATTCTGCATATATAATTCAGTGTGAAATATTAATTAATATCTTCTGGGAAAGGTACTTATGGGATAGCACAAAAAGAAAATAATAGGAGGGGGAAGTATAACTTTGAAAAGTACTCAGAAAAGACAACATTTGGGGCTACATATGCATTTCAACAGAATTTCTATGCTTTGTTTAGCAGAATACTTGTGCACAGATGTTAAATAGTTATTCTGGTTTGGGGCTGGGAGCCCAAGACTCTGTTCTTCCAACTAATTACTTTAATTTTACAATTAGAGCACAATGCTCGCTTCTCCCTCCTCCAAACACTCCATCTCCCCCCTCACTTTCCCCATAAGTAGATCCTACATGCTCAACTTGATCAACCTCTTACCCCTCACCCGCTGATACGCTTTTATCCCCTAGCTCACTCACATGCTCCCTTTCCTTTTATCAGAAAAATAATTTTCTCTGGTTTTACAGAGAGAACATGCTTGAAGGAGAGAAGCACATATAAATTGGCTTTTTTTTCCCCCAACAGAGTTCCAATAACAGTGAATTGAACTTACCAAAGCAAGCATTTCTGCATTTTTTGTGGAAGAACAGGAAGATTTTAAGAAGAGGGAAGGAAAAATAGAGACAAAGATTTCTTTTTTACCATTATAGAGCACACAGCATAGCAGTCTGACCAGACTCTCTAGGCACCTAACAAGATTGTACAGGCATAGACAAAAAATAGATAAAAATACAGATAAAAACTCTGTTTCCATCTGCATATAATATAATTTTATGACAAGGCATCAGTCATTCACAAGGTGTGCCAAAAATATTGTTTCCTATCAAAAATAGCATAGCTGTGATATGGTCAGCTTTTCAAAAGGTGATTTTTGTAAAAAAAAAGTGGAATTTTTTATATCAAGAAAACACATCTCCAGAACTCTTCTAAGAATAGGATGCAGACAGGGTAATTAGTGTATCTTAATGTTAAAATCAAACCATTTTTGTCAATGGGTTCTCCTTGTGCCTGACCAGAGGCTTTTAATTATGGACATTGAGAGCTCATTTCTAAAAGTTCTTCTACAACTTTGACAACTAGAGTTTCCACTCTGTTGATATGAAGCTGACTTTTTTGAAGGTAATATAGGTACCGTGTAATACATTAAGATAGATTTGGCTCTTTAATATTTATAAGATTAGCATTTATATTAGACCATAATGAGCTCCAATTAGTATCATTCCAATCTAACCTAAGGTCTATAACCACTTTTCTTACATTTCAGACATCATCTTCAAAGGTAAGATAGAAAAGAATTGATTGATTCATGACAACATTTTTTAGGGTCTACTGGGAAGAAGAATTGCTAGAATGATTGATCAGCATTTTTTCATCTGTCACTTGACGTATCTTTAATGAGAAATACTTAATAAAGCTGTGAATTCACTGCTAATAGCTAGTATTTAGATTTTTTTCTTTTGGTTGTTTAAAATCTAAACATCCCCTTGCTTGTCAAAAAAAATCTTTACCTGAATTGATTTCCCTATTGCATCTTCTTCACAAGTAGATTGTTAAATCACTTGAAACCTGAAGGTGTTGCCAGGTTGGTATCTAAATAAATTTATCCACTGATGATAACCTATGCTCTGCTTTAATCAGCAATGCTGTGACTGTTCAGAAAGTTCTTTTTGTGATATTTTCAGCTTGTATATCCAGCAATCCACTATGTTGTGATTGAGCCTACTGCACACATTGAGATATGAAAAGTGAAGCCTGGAGAGCAGCTGATGGACGCACAGAGCTGGTACTTTATGGAAAAGATATGGTGAATGCCTGCTAGAGACATGGGAATGGCAGGTAAAAGGAAAGTATAAGAGGGATATTAAATTCACAAGGATGCCAGAAGGATGTGCCCTGTGTAACTTGACAAATCAGTAAGCAAAGCAGGTAAAGATAAACTTGTGAGAATAATTATAGTCTATGGGCTTTTCATCAGGTTGTACATTTACACAAGAGTAACTTTCCCTTTATGTATTGCAGTCAAAATAAAGCTAATTTTTTTGGAAGTTTTTCGGCAGAAGAGAGTTGTAAATCACATACAGCATGGAAGCTGTCAGGAGAACAAAAACATGAGATGTATCAGAAATTTATGCATCTGAACAGTGATGATGCAGTAAGATAAGGCTGAGTAAAGATGGAGGTACAAGAGGCCAGTGTTTGTGTGCAAAAGCCTCCAACTCCATCATTTGGCCTCTGCAGCATCTCCTTCCTGTAAACCATCCCAGAAACATATTCTGTTTCTTCTTCTGAAGAACTACACAGAAACCATTATTTCCATATCAAAGGAAAGCATATTTTCCCTGATGTTCAGCCTATAAATCACAAGTGATCTACCTATTCACATCCATAACACAGGCTTCTGTGCACATACAATCCAATTTATATACGTGTCTTCACGCGAGGTCTTCTCACCTGTTTTTAAGCACATTACCTTTACCCAGTGGAGTTCCGTGGTGGTGTACACCAATCCAATAACAATCCTATGCTTTTGTACATGCTCCCTGTTTTAGAGTTTAATATATACAAAACTTCATAAACATAAATAAAATAATGATAAAATCTTTTCTTGAGAGTTATATTAACAGATGCTGCTCTGCCCATAGGAAAGCTACAATAGATGCCAACAATCAGTGGAAGCAAAAGGTTGCTTCCAGTAAGGATAACATTCAAAATGTTATCCTTACTCTACCTTCTTCTAGTAATTTCCATCTTCAGTTCAGTCTCTGACACCAAATACCCCTAAACAAGTGCTCAGGTCAGCTCATAGCCAGTATGTACTGTTCCATCCGTAATGATGGAACATTATCCACCTTGTTTCATGTTTCTGTTCTCAGTATCTGCAGAAAATATTAAATGGAAGTATTTTGAAAACAATAATACTTCATTCTCATGTTAAATGCAGTAACCTCAGTGACTTCCACCCTCTTGCAGCTTTTTCCCTTTCCCGTAAAACTAGTACCTCTCCATTTCAGCTAGCAGTGCATCTCCTTTGCTTCTTCAATTTTATACTTTTCTCTGTGCTCAGAAATTGTAAAATCAATTGACTCAACATGCCATGGAGAAAAGGAAGATTTTGCAGGGATATAAGTGAAGGTCCTGAAACAGAGACAGGTTACATAATTTAAGAGTAATATTTATGTAAACCTTGCCCACTACATCTTCATGAACATGTTGATCCATTGAATTTTTTCCTTGTTTGGCCTATCAGCTTTCAGAAAATTGAGCTATTTCAAGTGGTCTACACAAGTTCTTGCAACTGAAAATCAACACAGAAATGAGAAAATATGTTGCTGATAAAATACTAAAAAGTAAAAAAAGAAACCACTACCACCACCAATAAAAACCAAAACCCAACACTTACAAGTTAAAAAAGAAAATGCATCAAGACTGGAAATTACCTATCTGAAGCAGAAATGGAATGAAGCCTTAAATGTTCACCAGAATTATGACTAAACACAGTTCACGCAGGATACTTTAATTCAAGGTGTCATAGCATTCAGATGCTTGAATTGTTTAGAAGAAACTAACTTACAGTTACTAAAATGTTTGGGATATGAGTTGTTCCTTCAATGGCATACTTCTCTCCCTATCCTAAACCAATAGAAGTACCCTGATATGGCAGTCTTCAGCTGATATTACAAAGAGAAAAAAAATAATAAAAAACGCTAAAGACTGAAATAAAAACGCATCTGGATTCTTCTGATTCTGAGAGAGGATCCAGTGGAGGATTGTGAGGATGATGAGGGAACTAAAGCACCTCTTCTATGCAGGTAGAGCTGGGCCTGTTTAGCCTGAAGAAGAGACAGCTGAGAGGGGATCTTAGCAGTGCATCCAAATGTCTCAAGGGCAGGTGTCAAAAAGATAGGTCCAGACTCTTTTCAGTGGTAGCCAGTGGCAGGACAAGAGCAATGGGCACAAACTCAAAAGTTCTGTCTCAGTATGAGGAAAAGTGTCTTCTCTTTGGCAGTGATAGAGCATTGGAACAGGCTGCTCAGAGAGATTGTGCAGTTTCCTCTGGAGATGATCAAATGATCAAAGCCCATCTGGACTAGATCCTGTACAAGCTGCTCAGGGTGAACCTGCTTGAGCAAGGGGTTTTGAACTAGATGATCTCGAGAAGTCCTTTCCAACCCCAGCTATTCTGTGGTTCTGTGATTACAAGCACACTTATTGCCATAATGCCTTGGGACTCTCTCAGAGCTACTCCTGCTTTCGCAAGGATGTCGCAACAGCCAGAAATGCTTGATCCATCTGCACACAGCCGTAAGTTTGTGACCATTATTGTCTAAGGCAGACCTCAAAGTAAAGTATGATTTTCTGACCAGGAGATTCAGTTGAGTCTCAGAGCTTTTCAGGAACTGCTCTCAGAGAGCTCTGATAAGACTCAGTGCAGAATACACTTATCAGTGGTGTAGTAGATTTGATAACAGAGGACAACAAAAACATAATTTCTCTCTGTCTACAGTACTAAAAGAAGGACTGAGAGTAGGACCTAATTGCAGGTATTCTCCATGTCAATATTTAATGAATTTTTAGCTATTTCAGTTGGAAAGTGTCTTCCTTTTGAAATGCCTTTTCTTTTCCCTAGGATTTCTAGATTTTTTTTTTTTGTAAAAATGAATAAGCTGAAATGCATATATTTTATTTAAATACAAAAAATGGATTTTTTTTTCATCAAGAAAATGTCCTTACACTAGAAAAGAAGACTGTCTTGCTAAGCAAAATATGTTTTAAAAAGCTAAGTTCATTTTCCCACTTAAGTAAAATGCATACTGCTAAGCCATTACCTGTGAGACAACATGTTTTCCGAAATGAGTACATCTAAATTAAAATAGGTCTTTGGGATCTGTTTTGAAAGCTACTACATGACAAGTTACATGACTTGTATATCTCTTTGGATCATAAAATCTGCTTAAAGGAACAAAAACCAGCAGTGATTTAATCAAGGATTTGGTTTAAAAATAAAATATTTTCTAGAGTTACAATCACTTATTTGTATTTTAAATAAATGGGCAGCCTTCCCTATTTCCTGAAGCCCTCTTGGGATATTTTGTCCAGAGAAGCATTTCCCAGAGGCTTTTTTTTGTGTCTGAAAAGGAGGCTTATTCACAGAGTATTATTTATGACTCATCTTCAAGACATATTCTAATTTTTTAGACAATGTTTTCTGTGGAAAAACAAATAGTTCAAGACAGAATCTTTTTAACTTCAAAACTATCTAAATTTCTCCTTGCCACACAGCAAATAAGTCAGTCTCATGTATTTTATGTAAATATTTAAAAATATTCAGCGATAATCTGATTGCTGAACTAGGTCAGTGAACTCTGACTCCTGGTAACTCTGGTACTACACACAATACTTTCGCACCATTTTCCAATAAACCCAGGAAATCCTTAATGTCAGTCATTTGCCAGACTTAGCTGGACTACAAAATCAAATCTTGATGAGATCTGACATGACTTCAGCAAGTAAATGGAAAGTCGTTGACCAGGTTTTGCAACCACCTTAGGATTTCTCTCCACCATCTACTGAGTGATTTATCAGTCTGAGTCAGTAGATACACTCCTGAAAGCCAAGATTTTATTACACATTCCACTTCATGTCCAAAGCCCTGAAATCCCTTCTGTTATTACTCAAAACAACTAATTCAGACAAAAATCAGTTACTTTGTTCATCTTAAATTCCCAATCCACATCATCAGGACCTTCCCACCTTTTTCTGAAATGATCTTCTGGACAATTTTGTTTCCTCAAGGACATTTAACTAAAAGGATATGTAGCTAATGAGTTCTTTCAGAATTTGAGGAATAGCAGTACCCTACAAAAGGAAAACTATATTGCAGCAGGTGGGAAGAGATAGAAGAAAATGGAGACACTGGGGAGGATCAGCGGTGTTTCTGAATTTCTTGCAGGTGTAGAAATCACTCATACTGTTGTACTCTGAAGAGTAAAAAGGTGCTCACTGAAGTGTGTGCTACAGGCCAGACTGTTCCATGTAATTCTCACTGTAAAAGAGAAATTTGCCCACCATTTTGACATATCTGGTTTTGTTTCCCTGAAAACACAACTGGGAATAACATGTCCATCCAAATGACTTGCATGAGTTGGTGGCAGTCTAATCACTGTCTTATTTAGGTTGACAGGTTGTGAGGAAAAACACTTTAATCAGCTCAAATCCTTTTCCAGACCAGGAGATGTATTTCCATTAGTGTAATAATTGAGGATATTTGTGTTGTGTAATGACTGTGCATAAGGCATTCAGTCACCAAGCTGCACGTACATATGACTCAGTGCCTTCTAATACCTATTTTAATGTAAGGCTCTGTATCAATGGATTTAAAACAAAAAACACACACAAAAAAAACCCCAAACAAACAAAAAAAAAAACCACCAACAAAAAACCCCAACTTTCTTCTTAGCAGTAAGGCTAAAGGTCTTTTCAATTTTGTATTTTTCAAAATTCTGAGGTGGAGTGATCTCTTTTCCATTTTCTTTACTAAAAGGCTCCTCAAGCTCATTAGCTCAGTTGTGTTTGGTTCCTATAATTTTGTTCTTGATGAATAAGCATGTATTTCAGGAGCTAATGATCCTAGGTGACGAATTTAAGGCAAGTTCTTCTTTATATAATGCTGTTTGCCAGCTTAATATTCCAAATGTATGTGCAGGTGATACTACATTCTTGCAATCTTGATTCATATCTCTATGAACCCTTTTTGCCTATGAATACAGGAAGAGAAGACAAGGAGAAAAGGATTATTGAAACTGGAGGTTAAAAGATATTTCAGACTGGAGTGCTTTAACAGCTTTTCCAAGTAGGAATGTTCACTGCTGTACCAGTTGAGTTCAGTTTCATTCTTGATTATTGTGAGTCTTGTCCAAATATCTAGATAATTTTTTCTTTTTTAGTGTTATGATTCCAATCTGACTTTCACTGTGAAGAGTACAGTGTAAGAATGGTGAAATCAGCTTGCTAAGGTAAAATTGGTATATAAGAGGAAAGACTTTAGCACAAGAACTGACAAAATAATGCGACAAATTAAGCATTTATTGTGAGAAGTCATGAGAATTATTTTGTCAATTGTCAGCAAAACATCAAGTATTTTCATGTTAACTTGGAAATAGCAGCTCCCATTAAGAGATCTCAGCAGCTGAAATGCTGCTATTCACAAGTAAATAATAAGGAAAAAACCCTTACTAAACAATATCACTTCGTATTATCTAGCAAACCCTATGTATGAGATCTTCTCTTGAATATCTCCACTTTGTTCTTCACTGATGTATTTAATGGCCTCATTTGTGTATTGGTTCACATTTTCATTATATTTTGCCATTTAGCATTCTCCGTGATTGTGTCTCATTGAACAGATGCACTACAGTTTCTCTGCAGCAAATTCTATGATCCTTAATTAGATGTCAATATGTTTTCTGGTAATACTATTGTGAATTAAACACATTTTTAGTTACATGGACATTAATTAAAATCATATGCTGAATTGTTACATTTTTTCAAGCCAGTTGGAGAAAATATTTCTGGTTTATTTGAGTGCTGTAAAACATTCAATTTTATTTCTTCATTAGTTACTGTACTGAAGAATTTACCCCATCCTACCCCAAATGACGCAATATCAATGTGCATAAAAAGATAAATCCTACCCTGCACGCATGGATCTAAGTGCTAAAGAATGTCTTCAGTCATGTTTCCTTAAATGGGAGACGATGACAGCTTCTCTCTCTGGCAAAAGAGATGTGTGTTTATTAAACATGACAGAGGGAATGCAAGGCCTAGAATGTACCTTCATCTCAGGAGTCACTGCTTATAAAAGAGGCATATTGGAAAATAAATGCGACTTTAAATCAAGGAAGAACCAGGTCTGTAGTCCCAAACTAAGTGCTACAAGAAAATTTTAGAAACTTGGCTGTTTTTGACAGATAGGAGGAACAGAGGGAACAAGAGTAGTACCAAGATCTTGCATAATCATTGACTTGATTTATATACTAAATGATGTAATATTTTTTCCCTGTAGGGAAGTCAGTTTTGATGGGCAGGAGCTAAGAGATTTTTTTTCAAAAATCCATAGCAGTAAGTTTTTGAGGAGATTTCAAGCAGGTCTCAACAGAATGAATGGCATAAGGCTGGCATAAGATGTGTGAAATAACTGTAAACAGCTAGTGGGATGTGAGCTAGTGAGGAAAAGAGCAAAGAACAGCTTAAAATATTAAGGCAAACCAGTGAAAACCAATATTTTTCTTTATTATTGTGGGTGGCATGTCCTTCCAAAACCACCCTTTTCGTTAGTATAACATTTATTTCTGCTTCCTACTCAGTGAGAGCAAGTTTTGCCTCTACTTTGTAGTTACCAAAGCTTCCAAGACAGAAATTTTGAGACTCGGAAGGGAAGATGGGGTTCATACTCTTCTTTTTTTGGTGGAGGTTCACTCCATGGAAAATATTGCTGCAGACTGCGGAGGGGCATAGACAGGCAGAAGAGGTACCCAACTGAAAAAAACCAAAACCAAAACCAAAACCAAAACCAAAACCAAAAGCCAAACAAACAAAACCAACACAACAACAACAACAACAACAACAACACCACAAAAACAACAAAAACCCCCAAACAAACAAAAAGAAAACCCACAAAAACTACAAAACAACCAAAAACCCATCAAAACAAAACAACAAAACAAAAGAACCACATAGATCCCTTATTTAAACTCCCCATGGAAAGCAAAATAAGGCTGAACAGTTCAGTGAGAGGGTTCTCCACTCCTCCTTTTTATACCCCTCCTGTGACAAACCATTTAGCCCAGTTCCTCTCCAGAGAGTTTAGTTTGTTAGGTTTAAGATTGCTCCAGGAGGAATCAAAGACCTAGGGGAGAGGTAAATTCTTCTTTTTTGTATGATTATATCACACATACTGCAGTATTTAAGAAACTTTCAACAGAGAGGCCAAGGATTTGATTAGGAAAGTATGGTTGAACATAAAGTGTAAAAAGAGATTAATCCAAGCCTCTAAACAAGCCCACAAAGCCCACAGGTGTTTTGCTGCAGTGGGAAGATGCTGCTAACTTGAGTACAAAACCAGTATTTTTCCAGCACTTTGCTCTCTGTCCTCCCTTACTCCTCTCCATATGCAGCTGTATAAGGAAGATTATAACTAGAGCTTGGGGGGAATGTTCCTTCAGCATTTTCCAGAAGATGCTAATTGATTAAAATTTGAGTGTTTATACGGTGGGTATTTGCAAAATGAGATATTCAGAAGGAGAAATGGAAAAATTTTTCTTCATCCCATTTCATTGTTATTTTAGTGAAAAGTTCAATTTTTTAACTTTCAGAAAATACAGGGAGTCTTATGTGAAAACAAAAAAAATTATAGATGACAGTCTTTTTCCAAGTTTCAGCTTGTAAAACTTAGAGAGATTGCAATTTCTCCTCCTGACTTAGCTCTATTTTCAGTGAGAGCACATGCGGTTCTAATGAGTGCCATTAGGTCCATGACAAATTTTCTGTGTATCAAACCAGCTTATGGTAAAACACAGACTTCACAAAATTAAAAATAGAGTACTGAGTTCTTAGGAGATTGAAAGGCAAACATTCTGAACTGTGAATAAGTAATTTTTTTAAAACCTGTAAGAAATCTCAAATTTAGAGAGGAGCTCAATTTGCATGCAAGATTTACTGTAAATTTTGAACACAAATGTCATCAAAATGTTCACAGAATTAGGTTACACAAAAGATAAATTCTGACTGAAGACTCTATTATTTGCAAGTATCACGTAGACGGACACTAAAGCAGTTATGAATATGAGTTTAAAGTCTGTGGATCAAGGCTTGGATTCTCTGAACATATCAAAAAGTCTCATAGCAGCTCCCAAGGTTCTGCTGATTAACCCAGTAGGATATTAATTAAGGAAACATCTGCCATCCATACTCAGCATTCCCTTTCACCAAATAGGAGAGATCTGGGTAATTCAGACTTCTGAAGCACTTTCNGAATTAAGTCTGTACATCACTGACTGAAATAAGCCAGTTTGCTACTAAAACACACTGCAATACCTACTGGAAGTAGGAGAACTGAAGGAAAAAGGAGATTATCATTTTAAAAATAGTTCAAGCTACCTGACCCAATTTTATGTAGCTGCTGGATTCTCAAGCTGATATCTTCCTGTTCCTGTTCTGGAAGAACTAGTGGCTAGCTAGACCTTTCCCAGAGAAAAAGCTCTGAAGCAAAGTGAAACAACGAAACAGTTCAGAGGAGCTCCACAAATAAAAAAAGACTGGTTAAGGAGAGCAGGATTAATACTTTTTGAAGCTGAATACAAAGCAGTCAAATTTAGAAATATGTTAGTCATTTTCCTTGCAGTGTGCTTGCCTTCACATGATCCTGCAGTGCTACGAGACACTGAAGATGACATTTGTATGACTACTGTCAAAGGTGCAGTGCTGCTTCTGTGATATCTACTTTGCAGTGGTGTATACATTTCACTTAAATATACACCAGAGCTCAGCAGATTAACAGCAGAATTTTTTATCCTTTTTGACAGAGGATAGCCTTACCAGTTTCATTCCCTTCCATCTTGACTTCTCTAACCAAAGCCAGGCAAACACTGAAGCCAATTATGCCTACTTAAAGCTTATGGAGACATGTCACTCTCCCAAAGATCCTCTTCCTTGCAGTCCATTTAGTTCCCCTTTCTTTAACCTGCTGCAATGCATGTGCTCCCATAGTCTCCCAGCATGTGCTCCCATACTCTCCCAGTTCTCTCTCCTTGGACTCTACCGAGATGCTAAAACCTCCAACTGACAGACGCTTTCACACTCTCTGTGAGAATATGGGGCTGCCTGGAAAATAACCATTTAATTTTCATGTTTCAAAACTAACCTTAAAAATTCTCCTCTGCCCTGGTGCCTGAAAAAAATTGTCCATGGTTAAGCAGCTGGTGTGCCAAGACCACTGCCTACTGTGCCAGTCAATTTCCTCTTATTTTAAATGCTCCCCTTGCAAGACCAGCCATCTGTTTCTCGTTTTATCCCTTGATTGCAATCTTTTGGGGATGGGTTTATTTCTGTACATTTAGCACCAGCCAGACTGGGGTCAATGAACCCAGGCAGCCCCAGTAGTTTATAAATACATCATATAGCCCTTCATACTATGATGGTGGGGATTGGGTATATTTTCCTTTGCCATTGGAATGGGAAGCAATCCAGCGTTTTCCCCTCAGTTATTTTTATTTATTTTTTAATTAGAGTCCAATAAATGCAGAACAAATAATAAAAATAAAAAATTGTTCAAGTATTAGAGACCATGAAGTAATAACATTTAAGGATATACATTGATTGCTCAATACCAAATAACTGCAGTGAACCTTTCTCCCCCACATAAGAACAGTGAATACTAAAGCAATCTATGGCACATTAGGTTTGTTGCTTAATTCTTAATTACCACTGAGACAGTTGATCTGTGATTATCTTTATGACAGCAGAAGTGAAAGTAGAGAAGAACTGGAATGAAATGATAAAAATTGGAAGCCTTGAGAGACATATGTCTAAAAGGGCTTAATTTCAGTGCAGTAAGACCTGCTTTGGATCTGTGGAAGATCTACAAACCAGAATTACAGAACTCATGTAGATTGTGCCCACTACGAAACTCATGTAGATTGTGCCCTCTGGGTGGTACTATCCAGTTCATTGCTAAATTGCAGGATGCATTAAACACATGCCAAGGTTTTCCAAACTAGCCGTCGTTGCTGCCACCAAAGAGATGACTCTTTTTTCCCTGTTTGTTTCACAGTGCCTTTGTCCTTCTGCTTTGCAAAGTATGGGCATGGCACGTGGCAGATCACCTTGTGAATAGGTGTTCTTATTACAACAGAAAAAAGTGAGGCAGAGAATTTCACATGTCCTTTTTGCCTACGAAAGCTTGGATGTAGTTTCCCATTTGAGTTCTTTTACTATCCAGAAACAGGTAAGTCCATGGTAAAGCTACACCAACTGCTTCCCCTGAAAATTTTGCATTCCTTCAGGCAA
This sequence comes from Melanocharis versteri, assembly GCA_013397845.1. NCBI lineage: Eukaryota > Metazoa > Chordata > Aves > Passeriformes > Melanocharitidae > Melanocharis > Melanocharis versteri. The sequence goes on from VZTG01000485.1 coordinate 123,045, forward strand.
TACTAAGTAGCTTTACCACACACTCTACTCCTTTTTGGAGTAGGATTATGTGTGTTGTGCACCAGTTCATACACTTTCCTGCCATTTGTTCATAGTCCAGCTTATTTTCACAGACATAGAGTGTTGGAATACTTACTTTATAAAGGCCAGGGGGAATTAAACATGTTGGTGAGTATTTCTCAGAACTGAAAATTCTTGCTTTTTCCGAGCCATGCCCAGAAGATGAAATTTCTTATGAAATTTCTCTTCTGAAAAAGCAGGCTGGAATGGATTTGAGTTTCAGAAGTTACATGCTGAAGAGATGGATTTACTCATCAGAATTTTGGCCTGAGGTGAAGAAGGGTAATTAATCACGTAATCACATAATTTTCGGTATCTACTTTTGCACACAATACTCTCCCATTTCTAAAATGGTCCTGTAGGAAAAATGGCAGTGTGATACTGCTGTTACATAGACACAAAAAAAGATAATGATGTAAAAAAAGAAAAAAAGAAAAAAAGAGAAAAAAAGAGAGAGAGAGAAAAGTCCAAGTTAGTACAGAAGAGAAAAGAGAGATGGAAAAAAAAGACAAACAGCAGTTAGTCTGTAATTTTATCTTGGTGTCATTCTTGATTTACGAAATCCAAGAGAAAAACAGTACTTAAATTTAAAAAATCTGTCCCTTAGATGTTTGCTGGGATTTCAGGTCACACTGCAAAAGCTACCGTATTTTAAAAATTTTCAGAGGATTATTTCTCCCATATCTCTGGGATCTCTTGGCTATAGGTTTTGAATCTGACATTCATGAAAAAAATAGAATTAATCAGATCCACTCTTGTACAAAATTGTGCAATCTGTCACACATCCAAATGCAAACAAATAAACCTCAAAACATAGGTGCACAGTCCCGCAGGGCTTTCCTCAATGGAGTCTTATTTCCCTAAAGACAACCTTAAAATACCACTTCATGTTATTTCACAAAAGTAATATGTACAATCCTTCACATCTGGGGTACGCTGGAGCAGAAACTTAAAAGTGCCAAGTTATGTGGTGCTTGCTGTAGTAACAAATGTCTGCTAGGAATTTATGGGGGAAAATTTAGTTTTGACAAGAGTGATAAAAATGTACTCATGTAAAAATACTTCTCCACCTCGTACATCTTTCTGTGAGTAGATAGGGACCAACAAACTTGACCAACAAACTTATAGAGTTGGTGATCTAAACCAAAGAATGAGCCCAGATGTGAAACCCACTGTACCAATAAATAATTTTTCCTATCCTGGATTCACAGGTTGCAGAATAAAGGAATTAAAGCAACCGTTCATTTTGGCTTGCTCCTAGTGTTCCGTATGAAAGCAGTGGCTGATGAGTGGCTGCATCATCCTAGTTGAAACACAAGGGATTTGACCCAAACTAAATACAGATCACTTCAGTTATTAAGAGAAAATATAAGCAGTCACTAGAAGAGGAGATGATTATTCTGCCACATTTTACAATCCTCTCACACGTCTTGATTTTGTTTGATTTTTCCCCAGGAAGTGCCAGAAAGTGCTGGCTGTCAACAACTTTAAGGTTTCTTTTACAAAGTTATAGATTTTCCAAGAATGTGCACCAAACCAGAATTTATGATGATTTACACCCACTCATGCTGTATGTGCAGATGGAATTCTAAACAATGAAATAAGGCCCATATATATCCTTCCTTTTGTGGCCTGCACCACAGTGCTTTATGCAGAGCACCCAGCAGTATGAGTCGTTTTGCATTGAGTATTCTATATATATTTTTGTAATTTAAGATTACAAAAACATTACAGCTCACCTCAAAACAAACAAACAAACAAAGCATAAAACCTGCCAACAACAAACAAAAACTCCCCAAAAACAAACAAGCAAAAAGACTTAGTTCCTGACAGTAATAGTCCCAAGAATGTTTCTATCCATTTTCTGAAGACCAAGGTGCTTCATTAACACAAAGTTTTATTTCTAAAGTGTGAGATTTTTGTGAGGCTTGGGCGATAGAGAAACCCTACCCTATTTCCTTCTTGCACAGATTACGTGTCAATATAGCCTTTTTTACCTATGGTCTACAGTGATGCAAAAAAGCAAACAAGCAAATCTACCTGTGCTTACATGCACCAGGTTTGATCACCTGGAGAGAGGAGAAGCAGAGCTGAAAGCTTTCCTTCAGAAACCTCTTCGCTCTGGTTTTCATCACTTATCAGTCAATTGATACTCCAAAGGACCCATGTTGTTAGGGTTTTCCTTCATGTGATGGATGAATGCTGCTAAAGAAGTTAAAATGTGAGTTCACATAGATAAGCCATAAAATCTAGCTAGAAATCTAAGTAGATGAGAGTTTCTTATCCAGCTAAATGGAGTTATTTAGCACACAACTAGCCTAAAAGACTCAAACTTGCTCTCAGAACTTTCTTGGGGTATTTTTGGATTGCTTGGAAAGAACTAAGAACTTCTTGTGTTTACTATATTTCATCCTACCCAGGTGTCTTATATTTCTCTATCACCAGTATTTGGCAATGTCACTGTCAATACCAATATCAAATTCTCCATTCAGAATGGCACTTCAAACCATCTAATTTTAGATAACACTTCTGTCTAAAACAATAATCAGAAGGATCTGTATCATTTATTCACTTTCTGATACGTAGAATATAAGATTTTTTTAGAACTCATCTCACTGTTTGCGGTTTTTTTGGTGAACAGAAATTATTTACAATATTATTCTATTACTAATAAATAGTAAAACAAAGAGAACAGGTTAATTATTTGAATTCCTGCTAGTGATTTGACTAATGCCTAAGCTTTTCTTTGTCTTAGCAGTGGAGGAGAGGTTAAAATCCTAATGCAATATCATAAGGTAGTCTTATATTACCAGAATTATTGTAATGAGTTGAGTGTATTCTATTAAAAACTACCATTACAACCAAAGTGAGCCAAACTTGTAATTCTGACCAAAAGTGATGTGTAGCTCTGTGTGACTTGGGTTGTAAAGAACCCACTTTCAGACTTTGTGGTATTCAACAAAAGAGGTTACAATTCTAACATTTCCCTTCTATCTTCAAAAAATATAAACTTTTAAATTGTATAATCAGCAAGTCATTGTCATTAAGGCACACATGATGTTAACTTATTCTTACCTCTAGTGTATTGCATGATATACACGCAGCATACACACCCAGTGTAAGGTTTGTCTGTTAGCAGAGGCTATAGCCAGCTGTTCACCATCCATTTCAGATTGTCACAGGACTGATGGATCTCAGGGCCAACACTGTCTATGCTGACAAGGACAACATAAAATTAAGCTAGAAAAAGCCCAGATCCTGAAAAATTTCCATATTCATGTTTGGACTTTTGATCATTATTGTATCAGATAGGCTATAAATTGATGCTCTTCACCTGCCCCTGGTCAAGACTGGAAACTGAAATGTTCAAAGAGAAATGACCATGCCTGAGTACTCACTGTTTCCCTATCTTAAATGTATTTCATGCTTCTGTAAGCTAGTTGGGTCAGAAAAAAAAGAAATGTTAAATCCACTGTGTACCTTGAACTGTTAGGATGTGCACCAACTTATTTGACAGCACCAAAAGCTTCACTTTCTTCAAAATGTGATGGCCTAACTATACAGCTCATAGAGAAGTAAAGTCTCTCAGATCTTTCTTGGTAAAATTCCTCCCTCTCCTCTTCTTTGCTTTCATTTGTTCTTCCAAACACCCAGTCAATACTGGAGAAATGTGTCCATGTGAGGAATGGTGCCAGGAAGATTCTGTCTCTGCAGCTACACTGGAAGAGGCACCACAGACTCACTGCACCTCCTGTGCTGGAGAGGAGTAAGAATCTCAGAGAAACCACCTTCCCTTTCAAAGAACAGACTGCTATTCACTTTTTCATTATTATTATTTTTGCAGCTCTGCTCAGTCCATCATAATGCTGCAAAACAACATAAAACAATTTTAAGCCATGTTATTGCTTTTGTGTATGCTCAAAGTACATTTGACTCTGAATGCTTCCTTTAACAAGCAGGATTGTGTTGGATTTTTTTCCATAGCTATTTCTTTCTGTTTGACAGACTGCTCTTAATCACGTACCTAACAGTATTCTGAACTAAAATAAATTTATTCAGTTTGAAAAACTGTTATGCTCCCCTCCCTTGTCCCTGTGCCTGTTACCACAAGTAATTTTCACAGGTTGGTTTTTTGAAGGGTTGTTTGGTGGTTGGTTGGGGTTGTTTTGTTTTTTCAGCTAAACACATCCTTCCAAAGCTGTCATTATAAAACAGAAAGGTGTTTTCACCATGTTTTCATTATTTGTTGACATTATCTACTTGCATTGAAAAGAACTTACAGAACCAGAAATTAGTATAAAAATGTATATAGCAATAATACACATAGAATGTAACAGGTAATGCCTCCTAATGTTTTCATGATTCCTGGGCATGAAAGAAGCTTGTCTATTTTGTGAATTTAGGCCTTATGGACCTAATTTACCCAAAAAATCAGTAGCAGTCTTATAAACCATGGATTCCTTAAAAGTTTCAAGACTCCCATACACCTCAGCTTGCCCCAACCAAGCAAGCTCAAAAGGTTCCGTAGTCTTGCTTCTTGTTGACGGTCTTTACTGCAAACTGTTAACTTAAATACCTGGTGGAGGAGCAATGCAGAGGTCCCACCACTCCCAACCACATGTAAGTTGCGGGGACAATTTTTAAGTTTTACATTTGGGGGGATTTTTATATGTAATAGTGGATGAGAAGGTAAAGAAAGTAACCGAATTTCATTTCACAAGAACCCTGTTTACTAAAAGTCAAATTTTCCAGCAGTAGTTAGACATCTAGAAGATGCAACCCATTATTAGCTGTATTGAAATATACAGAAGAACTATCTCCTACACCCTCTGCTGCTCTTAAAAAAGGAGATGGGAACAAGCAGACATCAGCAGGCAGCAAACAGACATCAACTGACTGCTCTAAAACAGGTCAGAAAGACAGGGTTTTTGATCCGATGGACATCAGGACAGTTAATGGAGAAATTTTTCAGCTATCTTTATCCTTCCTTTCTTTACAGTGTTGAGCACAAGCAATATGGGGCTAAAATCTCCATGATGAGAGCAGTAAGCTCCATTTCATAAGGATTTTGCACTAGTCATTTTCATTCAGTCGCAAACCTATGCCGTGTGAGCCTCCTCGTAGATATTCAGTAGGTTCATTTAAAAAAAAAAAAATTAAAGGAAAAATATTTGTCTCAGTTTCTTTTTTTATCCAGTATGATGTAAAAGTATTATTGAGTAAATTTGTCTTTTTTGGTACATATGTTTGGTTTCAGTAGAGTATTCCTGTAAATTGAAAATTGGTAATAGTTCTAATTTGGCTTCTGAAAATGTGCAATAAAATAAGCATTGCACAATGTGAAAAGCAACTGCATTGGAGGAAAAGCAGGAGAGGACAACATGTTTACCATCATAGGAATATGATGAACCAGTTAAACACTGAATTTTTGTGAGGCAGATCATCACTTCCTCAGGCTTACAGTAATGAAAAGTTTCATTTAATACAACAAAAGTTCTGAGGGGAACCAGAGAAGCTTGCATATCTCTTGTATAGGAGCTCTTGCACATCCCTAATGACCCATTCTTACAAAAGTTCCTTCTTTTAGGGATATGACTTCCAGTACAAACTGGAAGCAAAGTAGCACACAAATAAGTGCAGTGATATGAAAGCATATTTTCTTCTAGGAAGGACCTGTTTTGTGGCAATTTATGGTTTACAGTACAGCAATAGTCAATAGTAATAGTATTACCACAATTTGTGATTACATTAAAAAATAGTGTTATATTTGAGGAGATGGTTTCCCACAAGCCCTTGGCAGAGAGCTTTCTTTCATCACACATCATCTTTCTGAAAAGGACTGATTTCTTTCCCCTAGTACCTTTACAGAGTGCAGTCCTATTTGTTACATTTAGCTCCTAGGACTCTAAATTTCTATAAAGAAACAAATTTGACTAATTTGCTTTTCTAGTGCTCTACTATCAAACATCACCATGTTTTTGCAAATAGCAATAACAATGTAAAACACTCCACATTTCAAACCAGAAAGCTCAAATCTAATGTTTTTCCTTTAAAAAAAAACTTGAAAACCACATCTGTACATTATCTTTTATCCAACAAAAAGCCATACATCATTGAAAATTCTGTCCATCCCCAGTCTTTAAAATTACTTGACACATCAGTAGCAGAAGTATTATCCCAGGTACTGTGCCAAATGGAAGCAGCTCTATTCCACCCACCTATGTTCTTTAGTTTAATTGAATGGTTTAATTGAAGTGTTTCCATTTTCTGCACTAAAACGGTGTGCAACATCCCAGCTCAGACTTATCCACCTTCTTTCAGTCAGCAGTGTGTTTTGGTGGAAATGTAAACCATTCCATTTAGTTTGTAAAATAATTTGTGATTTCGGGTGCTATAAGACTAATTAAAAGCATTATTTAGCCTCAATTTTATACAGTGAGCAGGATCATCTAGGCTTTATGGTTTGCTGATGCTCTCAGTGACTCCAGCGAATGAGCCTACTCAAAAGTTATAAAGAAACCTTCAGCCCGTCACTTATTTAACATCCAAATAAGTCATACAGATACAGAAAATATTGGAAAAGTTTGTGCAGACAAGCGAGAGAGCCAGAACCACTCTTGCCAGCCTTTGCCTACCAAACACATTAAGAAGTTTCTTTGCATCTAATATTAGAGAGCAGAATTGGACCTCTAGCTACTGTCTCCAGAAAGTCACTCAGCAGGAATGAATGTGGCTACACATGAGATGACACAAGAATACACGTTGTGCCAGGCTATCACTAAGCTTTAGATGAGTTATCAGAGATGATGCCAGAGGATGCATGCTGCCGAGAGCAATGAGCTTTGCCTGTAGGAGAAGGTAAGTTACTCCTATCAAGCATACCCTACAATGCTACCACGATTTTGAAAAGGACCCTTCAGTGTTGCAGGGGCCTTGGAGATGATGGGCTGGGGGCAGAGAATAGCTCATTAACTATTTCTCTCCAGTGTATACCAAAAAAATAGTCTCTAATTGAAAATTATCCCAACTACAGACAAAATGATCTGAAAATAACTCTCACTTCTTTCACTAACTCCCCCGTCCCCTCCCCCCACCCCCCATTTCTTCAAATTTCTTGGCTTTAAGACTTTCCACACTCCTCGCTCTGCTTCCCTCTCTCCCACCTCTCACCTCCTCCCTCTCCAATCTGTCTTCCCCGCCTCCCTTGGCAGGCTCTTTAGCTTTAATTCAATAGTTAAAAGGCTGAATCAAAACTTGTATTTTTGGCTTGAACCAACTTTTATTCCATGTCAGAAAAGGAGAAGAGGCTAAGAACAGCCCAGATGTGATTTTGCACCCATGGGAGTGAGCACAGTGGACTACCAATATTTCCCCCTCCACATGGATATATTATTTGCCAGTTGTTAAATGTTACCTTCATAGTCAAGAGCAGCAGTGGGGTATCTGAGTGACAGGTATGAAGCACCACAGGTCTGTTCCTTAGGCCCTTCTCATCTGAGACATTTCATTTATGCTGTCATCTGAACCCCAAAACCTAGAAGCCCCTTTAGCTTTAGTGGAAGGCAAATTTCAGGGAGAAAAGAGTAGAACAAGGTAAGGAAATTAGACAGAGGAAGGAATGATAGAAATATGAAAAAGTGGAGAAAGACTGCCCGGTTTTATTCTTTGTATCCAAAGCAGCTCAATTTCAGCTGAAATAAATGCAGAACATGCAGATAGGCACTATGAGAAGTCTGTCATGAAGAGGGGAGCAGAAAATGCCTTGATAAGCCTGATAAAAATGTTGATATGTACTATGACTGCTGAATCTAATTGTAAAGAATGAGCACAAGTCAGGGAGAAAATCCCTCAGTGTTCTTAGAGAGTATTGACACAAAACCAAGTATAAACACACTGTTGGCCAGCTTCGACACTCTGGATAATTCACATTATACTGAGACCAGTAGCACAGTCTCTATAACCTGTTAACCCCAATGCCTGATCCAGCTGCTGGCTTGTCACAGGAGGATCACAACCTGATATTGATCAGGACTCAAATAATTGGGTGTATTGAGGTTCAGGTATGAGGATAATGCGAACAGGAATCAGCAAGTGATGAGAGAGCAATGTCTGAAACTGCTGGAAATCTATTATATACCACTGTGGTCGATTTTATTTGTGTTCTTGCTATAAACCAGTATGAATATGAGGAAGAAGCTGTGTATTCTGCTCGTGGCTGTGCAACGGAACAGATTACTCAAAGAGGTTTTGGAGTCTCCCTCAGTGAAGATATTTAAGAACTGTCTGGACACAGTTCGGTGCCATGTGCTCTATGATGACTCTTCTTGAGGCAGGGAGGTTGGATCATATGGCTAGCCTTAGTCCTTTCCAACCTGAACCACTCTGTGACTGATTCAGAAGATATTCGGTAGAAAAAGGGAGGAACAAGTTTTACTTACTTGGGAGACTTGAATTGGCTTTAGCTTAAAAATTAAAGAAGGAAATAAATCATACTTCTTTATACAGCTAAGAAAAAGGAACAAAACTACTATACACAGATTTTTTGCCATGCCATGGAGGGAAGAATCAGGCTGATTTTTCCTCAAAGGTCAGCCTCACACCATTTGACTTTCATGTAATCTGAAAAAAAAAGTTACCTATTATATGTGCTGGAGCCCAGGTACCTGTTCTCTTTAAACTATTTCTTTTAAGGTAAATGGTAAAATTAGAAATACAAACTATATTAATTTGTTCTGGCTGTTGTTGTTTTGTTGATTGTTTTGTTTCTTTTTTTCCCCAGCAATTTAAGGGTTTAAAAATAAATCAGCCATACTCCATTGCTTGAGAAAAAAACTTAGATCTCAGATATAACTTCTAAAGAGAAATTTTAATTTTTTTTTAAAATTAATCCTAGGATTTTAAAACCTGCAAAGCATGTGGGGAGTGCACATGTATCTTCACATGCACTGAAGCCTGACACTTGTACAAGGGCTAAATTTTTCCTGTGAGTGAGACTACAAGGACCTTCCATCCTCTGGGAAATGGGGTACTCACCAGAGGAGCAGTGCAACACATCTCCCAGATCCTCACCACACACATCTATGTGTGTTTTTCATCCAAAATATTCAAATTACACATACTTTACAAAGCAGATTAAAGATTTTACCAAGTTGCAATCAGTGTTACAACTATTGCACATTTAGACTTTTCTTTTTGTTTGGATTTTTCTACTAATCCACCCTTGCTGTATGTAGTGACAGTATCAAAAACAAACAAACAAACAAACAAACAAACATTATTTCTTTGTGATCTAGGGGAAAATAAAACAACTACAGCAATCAGAAAACATTACAATTACATCAGTTGCCATCACCCAAAGAACAATACTAATTTTTTTGAGGTAGATATTTAGGACACTATTTCCAGCCACTTTTCCCTGATTTCTTCTTAAAACATAGGAAAAAAACCCAAAGTTTTCTGACTTTTTTAATTTCTTATTGACAACTTAACAAAAAAAAAAAAAAAAAAGAAAGAAAATAAATGAAGGAAAGTAAAGACTTGGACTACATACTCTTATTACAAAGGTTTTTTTATTGCAAAGAAAAAGCCAAAAGTTGCGTTCATTTCATCCCCTTCTCACATGTTTTCAGCTCCCCTTCTGCATACACATCTACCCTACACGGAGTGAGTGCATATGGGACATTGGAATTAGTATTGCCTCAGTGTGAAAGGTTTGATGTGTGATACTTTGCAGAGCTGCCAGCAGAGTGACAGTCTACTTACTGTAATACAAAAACTATTCTTTGTCTATTCAGCCCACTTCCAATAGCCTTATATCAGTGTCACAAAAAAGATTGCTCCTCCCAAAAGAAGGACCTGCACCCCAGAGGGTTAGTTCTTACTCCCCGAGGATTGAATGCCAGTTCTGAAGTTTTTAGAATTTTTATCAGATGAAAATAAGGGTTAAATGCAACCCAATGAAGAGAAGGGAAAACAAACAGGCCAAAATAAAATGAGGAGATAAGCTAGAATTCATGCTCCTACTAAATTGTTTCCAGAGAGGAGAACTTGTTTTTTGTAGCATGGCATTTTTCTGTAGCAGTGACATTGGGACTTCCTCTTTAAACACATAAAGAATATTGCACTTTGATTTTAGACGTACAGATTGCAGCAGTTAAACATTAACTGCTTTCTCCTGGAAAATTCATTGCAATGTACGGTTCTATGAGATAGATTTGTTGCTTTCAAAACTATAGATGGTGCTACATATGGACACCAGAAGACCATGAGAAATACCTCAGAAGCTAACACATCCCTTAGAACCTGTGTCTCCATTCTGGTACCAGCACCCTTGGCAAGCATAATTTTCTTCGAGTTGGTTTGTGGATCCAAGGAGAGAAGGTGCCACATAATTTGCCAAACATATTCTTGCTGAGGTTACAAGACCACAATGCTAGGTGCTATAGAAAGAAAAAAAGCCATCTGGAGGATTTACAGCAGAGAGAGACCAAATAGGATGCATGAGTAACTTCCTGTAGTGATATAGCAATATAGTGGTAGAGACAAGAACAAAGCAAAGGTCCTCAATCCTAGTCTAGCAGTTCCCTCCTCCCCACTCCATTCCCCACCACGGTATTACTGTACTTTTAAGGACTTATTTTTAAGGCTGTATTACCTGTAAGTGTGGAAACATTTTGTGTGGAGGAGTGCTGCTAAAAGGCTATTTAAAAGAACAAAAATACCATATGCTTCCTGGATTAATTTTGAAACCTCATTAAGGTCAACATAAAAGACTAAGATGCACTAGTGATTTGGCGTGTACTTTCACTTGATCAGAGAGGGGTGATATTTTTGTAAACAAAGTTGCTAATTTAACCCAGTCCTGAATAAACTTGTGTGTAAATATTCTGAGCTGCAATATTGCTGTACCTTCGGAGAAGAAATGCCAAATAGATGCTGAGTTTACTAATCCTAAATAATAACAGCGCTTCATTTATGAATACAATAGAGAATAAAGAAAATTCATACTATCTAGCAACTTCTAAGCAGTTTCCTACCAAACTAGCAGCTAGTTTTACAGATTGGTAATTCCAAACTGATGCAGAGGCTGTGTCAGAAAGGATGTGTAATGTTGTGTCTGTTAATAACAACTTATGTCTTAAGTAAGGTTAACACCTTCAAATACTGTCAGTTTATTGTTACTACTAGATATAAAATACATAAGAAGCAAAGTCTGAGAATCTACCATGAAATATTCCAGTGATATCAAATCTAGTTCCAATACCATGAATATTAAAAAAAAAAAAGTAATGTATTAACTACATCCATTTAAAATCTAAATGCATGATTCTACCTCAGTATTGGCTCTGTAAATAGAATAGTATTGATGTTAGTGAACATATACTAAATTTTTTCAGACTGGAAAAAGAAAAATATTTACTTTCAAATTGCCAGCAGCCAGCCAAAGACCTACTATTCCATTCTGAAAGCTCTGACATTTATTTTCGTGTTAACAAAGCATTTTTTATTTCAGTGACCAATCAATGGAAAAAAAGTAAGAAAAATCATAATTTCTAATCTGATAGAGGTTGCATAACCTTACTCTGAAACTAATACATTCATTATTGGAAGAATAACATCTGCAGAAATTTCATTTAGTCCTACAAAACACAGAATCTTATTTGATGCAAAGAGAGAAGTAAGGAAGGGCACATTTGATCAAACTGAAAGTACTTGTTCCTCTTTAACTCTGTTCACTGAAAACTTGTATTCATATTTTGATTTTTAGTAGGCCATAGAATCCAACCAATCTTAATTTTAAATCATCTTTTAAAAGTACATTTTCAAGGTAATAATTACAATACCAAAGAGCAAAGGCTGGTAGGTGATATAAATAAATTTGATATTAGGGGGAAAAGTAGACTGACAAAATAGTAAATAAAGCTGTTCAACTTTTCCAACTTTCACGTTTATGCCTCTATTTACATTTTTTAATAATCATCTTTCCTTAAAAAAGAAGAAAAAACCAACCAACAAGCCAACAACAAAAAAATCCACGCAAATCCAGTTTTCAGTCCTAAAACAGACCTTACTTTCAGTTTAAAGAATGTTGAGTCACAAAAATCTTTAACTTAAAAAAAAAAAAATACTGTAAAAAATGTGAAACTTTCCCAAGGGACGTCTTGATTTCTTACATTATTTATAAGACCACTCTCTTTACTTCTAGATTTTTCTGTATTTTTTCCCCATCTAATTGCTTCAACTGATGTTAATCTAGGACACTTCCATTTGCCACCAGAATTTGTACCCACATGTCAAAGCTATGCTACTTTAGTCACAAAAAGATAATTATTCCCCTGTAAGTTGTTTAGGTGAAAATCATTGTGTAAGTGAATTTCACTTAAACCCAAGAAGAAGATCTGAATGTTGACAGGCCCTCAGGAAAATATTTCAGCAGACCCATCCCATTGACTACGTGCTCTGATCTATTAAGTCCCTCTAAAGTCTCCTAAGATGCAATTCAGAGTGTATTAAGACACCTGCTTTGGAGGAATTCTCAATCACTAGGAAGAATATAGCTACACTCATAAGGCCGAGTTTAAAACATCAGAATATAACAATGCCAAGTCAGTAAGTGTCAGATATATAGTTTGCTATTTGGAATGCATTAGCAGTAGGAGCTGTAGCAGGTCAATTGTTCTATGCCAGCAAAAGCCCAATTCTCCCTCATCACACCTGGCACTTGTGTCGAATTTCCCACCTAAAGGTCTTTGATAAAAGATGCTGCCTGGAAAGACTACGGTATCTCTTCTAGTATTTCTCTTTTCTGCTATCCCAGTCCTAATAAACAGCTAAAATCTTTTGCAGTTTAAATGCTTACTTTTTTATCTGCTCCTTGGGCACAGGGAAACTTTGTCACCCTTCTCACTGCAAAACTGATGTCTTATTAAACCCTTTGCTACCATAATATCATTCAAAGCTACATAAGCCCAAATCACTCAGTCCTTCCTAGCAGATCACATTTTCTGGATCTCCAATCATTGTCCCACAAAGAGCCATACTAAAAGCCATTAATCTAGACTTTCATGGAGAAAGGCACAAATAATTGTACTTTTCTTCAACTATAATGTCATCAGACATAATAGAATGTTTTCCTCCTCTCTTATAAACAAGTTTTGTTTCAGTAAAAATTTGTATTTTTTGTCCTTTTTCCTTTATTTTTTTCCGTAACAAGACAGTGCAGGCAACTCACTCCATCTGCAAATTACCCGATAGCCCTGTACCATCCAGACAGAAGGCATGTACAGATATTTAGCCTTGCCCAAATATAGGTGTTTACACTTGTTCTTGTAGCACTGCATCAACAGTAGTCTTGGTATCATCACAAATTTGCCAAGACTCTTTTTGTTTCTGAATTCCAGGCTGCACGACTTCTTCAACTTCCCATGCTATGCACAGAGCTAAAAAGACCACAATGCATGGTCATCCAGGATTTCAGAGTTTCTGTTAATGACAGATCAGGAGTGATCCTTACAGAAGCTTGTTTTGACAGAAATCACTTGAAACAGCTTTGAGTGTCATTTTGCAGATAGATTTTTTGCTTTTTGTCTTATGCTTTAATTTAGATCAATCGTAAGGAACTGTCAAAAGCCTTACTATGTTAATGATATACATCTATGACAATTAACATGACTCTGACTGCCGTTCCTCTAACCAAATAATTGGCTACCTTATTATGAAACAGCCAATCAGGGAGAAAAATACCTGATTCTAAACTATTTGTTAAATTAGCAATGGGGATTTTTTTTCTTGTAAAACTGCAGAGAAACAAATTTTAAGAAGAAAAAAATTATATCAAATAATTTGTACACTCTCTTTGTACCAAGTGTTACTATGTTTTCTGCAATTTTGAGGAACCAGAAGAGTGCTGATGACATCACCGCAAGAAGGGATATGCAAAAGAAACACTCAAAATGGACATAAAAAATGTACAGAACAGATTTTAAAAGAGCATGAAGGTTTCTAATCGAGCATGTTCCAACAAATGTAGGACAAGCTCATGGTATTGGGAGGTTGGCAGGAGGTAAAAGAGAGGTGAACAAACGATTTAAAGGCTGTACATCAAAGAAAAGCAGAACACACTACCACAGCATGAACAGGCAATGCTTCACAGGAATGCTTATTTTTCTGTATGTACCTAAGACAGTGAATAAGTACATGGAGAATAGAACAATAATCATTTCAATGCTAAAAAACAAAGAGAAAAAAGAGCAAAAGCACAAAAAGCTTCTAAAAGTCTGAGGACCTGATCAGTCACTACAGTAGCAAAAGAAAAATAAATTCATATGCAAAAAATTTGCTAAAAGTGCAAACAAAAAAAAATTATTTAAAACACAATTAACACACATTTGGGTATTGCTTTCAAATGTCTTTTTTGATGAAAAGTAAACGAACATGAGGCAAAGACTAATTATCTATTCTTTTTAGGCAAATCCCAAAGCCATTATCAGGTCTTGTTGAATTTAATCTTCATCAGCCTTTAAAAAAGTGGGTGAGAATATTGTGTTTCCCATCCACATACCTGCCCAGCTGCACAGGAAATTACCGGGCACATTTAGCCACTGCATACATGTAGGATCTCCTATAATAACAGATGTGGGATCTGTTCAGGAGGCTCTCTGAATAAAGAGCAGGCACAGTCTTGACTACGTTTTGACTGCAACAGTAGAGCCTCCCCAGTGAACAGCAAGAGTCCCATCAACTTTTTTTCCAGGAACCCACAGTTTTCTTCTTCCATTCTCTGCTCAATGTAAACCATACTATGTTAATGCTGCTGTGGATCTTAATACTCCTTTGGACATTGACCTATATTTTTTGAAAGAAAGTCTTTGCAATTCTCTGGAGCTATATAAATAATTGACAGCAATTAACTTCTGCTACACCTGCCCAAAAAGTGAAGATGGTGATCTATCACCAGAAGTGGAAAATTACTGAAGGGTCTACTTCAGCCAAGCTCTCCAAAAGGATATGTTCTGTATTCCTTTCTGTTGTGTTTTTTTGTTTTGTGAAATATATATATTAAATGGTACTTTCTGCAGCAAAAAATTTTATCAGTTTTCAGAGATTTTCAGAGGTACAAGCAGCAGCTAGGGTGCCAATATCAATATGCTGCTGTTTATAATTCCTACTTTGACAATCAGCACAGTTCAGAGTTTGGAATGATGCTTCTTTTTTTAGATCATAGGTTGGACTTGATGATCTCAAAGGTCTTTTCCAGCCTAGTTCATTCTGTGATTCTGTGTTTCAGTGATTCTGTGATTCTTATTTTACTTATGAGGAGTGCCAAGTCTAAAGACACCACAGCATCCCACATTCATTCTCACAACATCATTCTAGACCATGAACATTTTTTAAATGGGTGACCAAGCGCTGCCTCTTACCAGCAAGAACTTTTCCTAGTCTAATGCAAGGAGATGTTATGTTATCTACAATTTTCGCTTGCCACAACATGATGCAAGTCATACTTGGTTAGAACAAGAGCTGAGTTGTGGCTAGCAAAAATAATCCAACACCCTGTGCTGAAAGAATAAACTGGCATGTGTAGGTAGTCAAAATTCCAATTTCCAGGCCCTCTTGCCTTTCTTGTCAACTCCTGACCAGACAGAACTTGTAAGCACAGGTATGGCTGGCATGCCATTCAAGGCAACTGAAGTTTGTGATTGAAGAATTCCAAGTTTTTTTAGTAATTTAGACCCAAAAAATGTGTGCTCTCGCCACAAATACAACAAAAGAAAAATATGACACTCTCCTGAACTATTTCCTGTATGTTAATTTTGAGAAATGCTTGCAATCCTCCAGTACTAAAGAGTAACAAAAGATAGATACAAAGTTATGTTAATTGCTAGGAATGAAGAAAAAAGCCTTTTGATTTCTTTGAGGGTTAGGTGGTATTTTTTCTTTTTTTTTCTTAAGCAAAATTTCTGCGTTGGTGTAAGGCAGATTTTCCAGGCTTCAACAAACCAGATGGCCATCCAAAAATGCGATATGAAATTTTTATAGGAAGCTAAGAGCTGAACCCATCTAAGGGAGAGATTTTTCAGAGATTTCAAACCTTTAAAAAGAAATATTACTGCAAGATCTTATGTATCTACATTTGAACTGCAATGAGTCAATAAATAACCACAGTGATAATTACCTAAACTCTATCTTTAGAAGGAACAGAACACATGCAATAAACAATAGCACATTGTGATATTAATGAAGCACTTGCTTCCTCTAAATGTAGAAATTCAGCAATTATCACCAGAATTGGCATGTATGAAGGTGCCGGTGACAATTTTAAAAAGGCATATTGCTTATATGATAGACCAGAATGCATGCTTTGGACCCAGTGCATTCTGTTATGAAGGATGCAGTGACACAGTCCCACACTGAGCCAAGCTTATGCTCAGCACAGCATTGGCTCTGGTGGAGAGGAAGAGGTGATTGCAAGCCTTCCTTCTGCTTGCCACAACTTTGAGTTGGCCAGAGGCCAACTCAACCATCAGCACAAATTAGAACAGCTATAAAGATGTTCTACTTTACACCAGCAGGTTTGGACCCCTGAGGAGTGCACCACTCAGGCATCAGAGCATGTATTGAACTACAGACCTTTCCCATTAAACCTCTGTCAGACTCCTTCCCTGCTAAAAGGTGTCTCCGTGATGCTCTCAGGCATTTCACACACACATTTAAACCCATTCAGAAAAGCTGGCAGGGCTGTGCACACCAAGCTGAAACTTCTCTCACTCACAGGACTTGCCTTCTTGAGCTTTAGGATCACTCTTAGTAATTCTGTTTTGTGACCAAAGATTTGGCCTGACGACCTGCTGTCAAAGAAATACTTCTAGGCAGCTTGCTTTTTCAGACCTGCATCCTTGGCCTCATGTGCACACAGAGGCAAGCTGCTCTGATGCCTACACACCTGACTGTGCCTCTCCAACCCACCTTTTTGTCCTTAACTCTATCAATCTTTTTTTCCTGGGTGAAGAATATCCTGCTTACGCTTTTCCTCTGACTTCTTCATGCAGTCTGTCTTCCTACAACCCTATCGTAATTCCCTCACAGAAAGAAAATAAAGTTAGCAGAAAGTAGGAAAGTGATTACTTACCACCTGGCTGACTGCAGGGTTTGAGTTTTGGCTTTCCACCCTATTACATGCCAAGAAAAGTCAGCCACAAGGCAGAGATCTCATTCAGTGGATGAAGTCTTCTCTAATTCTCTGAGCAATGAAGGCTTCATGCTCATGCCTCTCCTTGACATTATACTTGCTTTGCCGAAAGCACTGCTGAACTTCTAGGAAAAATTTCTTTACTGGGTACTATCTGGCTAAGGAATCTGCGGCACAGCCTTCAGTGATCAGAAGGCTCTCCTTGTGTTTGGGAACTTGGCATAGGTTATAAAAGAAAATTAATTACTGAAAGGGAAGATTAGTCATGTTTCCAAATTACAGAATTCAGTTTTTTAGTTCATTCACCAGCACTCTGAATGTGTATATTTCACAACAGAGGTGGAAGTGGTTACTGTGACTCTGCTCCTGTCAGTGTTTCCTGAAAGATGAACAACTGCCCTAGCACTCCTGCTGGAGCTTTGCACACCCTCTGCACTCACACAGATGTGTGAAATGACTGCATATGGTCCTGATGGAGAGCATCAGAAGTCAGCCATACTCCTTCAAACTCCGTCTCTGCCTCAGGATGTATTGCCAGAAGTTGACTCCCATTGCTTCAGAGACATATTCGCAGGCAGATGCTCTGAGTCTCAGGGAGATGACAACCATCACAAGTTGCCAGGATGGAAAGACAATTGCAATATTTTGGATCATTATGGCACTGAACATACACAAGATCACATGGAGAAGATAACACACAAGGAAGAATTCATACACCAGCCATGTCAAAAAAGGAGATGACTAAAAGAACTGCAGCTCTTGCTTTCCTTTTCTGAGAGGTAGTGCTTTCAAAGGACACAGGGTGCAGAAAGCTCTCCATAGGAATCTGGAGTGTCATGGTCTAACCCCAGCCAGCAACCAAGTCCCACACAGCTGCTCATTCACTGTTTCATCAGTGGGATCAGGCATAAAAACCGGAAGGGTAAAAGCCAGAAAACTCATGGGTTGAGATAAAGACTGTTCAATAGGGAAAGCAAAACCCACACACACAAATGAAGTAAAACCAGGAATTAATCCACTGCTTCCCAGGGGAAGGCAGGTGTTCAGCCATCTCCAGGAAAGCAGGGCCCCATTACTTGGAAAGATGAACATCATCATTCCAAATGAAACTCCCACTTCTTTGTTCCTAACCTCACTTTGCATACTGACATGATGTCACATGGTCTGGAATGTCCCTGTGGTCAGCTGGGGTCACCTGTCCCAGCCATGTCTCATCCCAGCCTCCCAGGCACCCCCAACCTCCTCACTAGTGTGGCAAGTGTATGAGAAGCAGTAAAGGCCTTGGTTCTGTGGAAACCCTGCTCAGCAATAACACAGATGTTTCTATATTATCAACCTGTATTCAACACAAATCCAGAACACAGGCCCCATACCAGCCATTGTGAAGAAAATTAACCCTACCCCAGCTGAAGCCAGTACAAGAGACAGTCTAACCATATTTTAAGAGGAAAATTTTCACTTTTTCTACAGAAACTAGCAGAGATGATAGCACGTATGATTATATTCACATCACTGAGACTCTAGATACACTGATCTAAAAGTCTGTTAACATAAACTGCTTACAACTGATCCCACAGAATTAGAGCTCAGAAGTTTGCAAGGTCAGTAACCTGATTAATTCAGCAGTTGTGCTGACCCTTACAACTCTACTACCACCATATAATGTCCCCCTCCACAAAGGGCCAAAGACATGGTAGTGAAAAAATTGCCACAAGAATAATAGAATCATTAGGATTGGAAAAGAGTTCCAAAATCAAGTCCAACCTTCGACCAACTACCACCATGCCCACTGAACCATACTATAAAGTGCCACATCTTCTCACCAGGAATGGTAACGCTACCCCTGGGGACCCTGTTTCAATGCTGACCACCCTTTCAGTGAAAAAATTTTTCCTGATATCCAACCTCAACCTCTCCTGGTGCAACTTGTCCTATCATTTGTTGTCTAGGAAAAAAGACCGAACCCCACCTCGCTACAACCTCCTTTAAGGTAGTTGTAGAGGGCAATAAGGTCTCCTCTGAGCCTTCTTTTCTCCAGGCTAAAAAACCCTGTCCAGAAGGACAGGAGAGAAAAGACCCCTCGGCCACCTAACCACTGGATGTCTTTCTGCCTTGGAAAAAGTCGTGTAAGTTCACAAACACTAAACTGGGAGCTCTTATCACAGCAACCGGAAAGGAACTGCTTCTCTCACACTAGGATGAGTCTCTCCATCTGTTTCTAAATAAAACCTGCCTTCTTTCTTTCTTTCTATCAGTTATGTGATCTCTTGAAAGTCCTGTACTGTGTGGCATCTTGGTCAAATAACCTAATAAACACAGGAATGACTGTGTCTAAGAAAACAAATACTTCCCCTGTGCCTGTCTATGCTGGGCTGTAATGACAAATACCTGCTGCAAGGGCATGTATCCCAACTGTGAACATTTTTGGGATATACTGAATGTGCACAGGGATGGCTAAGCAAGTGTGCAATACAACTGCTCCACTCTGCTCTTCTCAAGATGTTCTTTGCTCACCCAAGCTCTTGTTGTGTTTTCCACTCAGCAGCCCGATGACTCTCTACAAAAACACGTAGTTATAAATGAGCATGCCAACTGGTTCTCAACACGGAACAAAACAATTGGATAGTGGAATGCACTGGGAAATTCCCTGTTCTGCACCTTTTTTTCCAAGGCCGCTAATGTACTTTCCATGAGAATTTCTCCTGCAATGAAAAAAAATATGTTACCCAAACAACTTATTTATTATTAGAATGAAAGGCAGAAAGGGGAGTTTAACAGAGCTTTAAACAGAGACTTATTCTGAAGGAAAAATATTTTTAAAATGCAGAAATGTGTTTCAACAATAGCCATATTTGATAAGAACTGACATTTCAAGGCCTCACAGTCAAAATCTTCTGAACTGCCATTCAGATTAGCTGAACCACAGTCTGCAGCATTGTTATGTCCATACAAAGTCAGAATCAAGTCTCTATTACTGGCTATGGGACTAAACCATCTCAAGGATTTTTTCACAATCAAACTCACTGTCCCTATGAAGATGGAGCCACACACCTAGAGGGAGCCAAAATTGAAATGGACACCACACCTCCTAATATGCTAGGCTACATTTAGTGTGCAATCTGCCATGAGCTTGTTGATGTTGCCCCTCTGAGGTCATCTAGTTGATGGATGGACACAAAGATGAAGTACCCACCTCTGGAGCAAAGTCCTGAAGCAGCCCTCTGAAAATTGTCTAACTGTTGTCCAGCATCCTACCTATGAAAATGAAGCACAGGATGCAAGAAGAAAAAAATAGGAGAGTTGATGAAAAAAAAGGAGTAATTATGCAGCTGAAATGAAGCAGAGGAAGAGGGGATGAAATAGAGATGAACACACGCATCAAAGGAGCAGAGCTCAGAACTAATTCTGCAGTTAAAATACTACCATTCCATGTGTTTTTCAAAACAGCCCTCTTGTAACAGATGATCCATGACATTTGTCTCTTAATCCTCTCAGCATGCCTAAGCAGCGCTGCAGTCTATTGACTGAATTGCTGCAGCATTGAGCATAACTGCAATATCAACATCCTGCTACCTACAGCAGCCATAATCTCTGTAAAATAAAATCCACACACATAATAACATGCACAGGAGAATTACATTTTAAACAGCAACAGGTCTGTAAACATGCTACGTGTTTACACATAGCTTTTAAACATACCTTTTCTGCAAGGAGTGCATAACTGAGGGCTACGAATCATCTTTTAGCCTTTTCTCAGTATTTGTGACGTAGCTTTTTCCTCTGGCTATTTTCCTAAGGCACAATCTGCTTTTAGGCTATGCAAACAACAACAGATTTTGCCTTTTCGTTCAGGGGAAGCAAGGCTTATAACGGGTGGAAAGGCACCTGAAGTGAGCATAATCAGGCCCATCTCTACTGCAGTGGCATTGTGTTTTTTCTTCAGGGACAGCCAAATGAAATAATTTTGTTAATAAATACAGCCCTATGCAACGTTCATTCTGAACATGTGACCTAGGAGTGAAAATAAAAGGAGTGTACACTGCCCATAACTGATATTCTTGTGCTTACCCTGCTGTACCCCAACCACATATCCTTCTGCAGCAATCTTGTGTCTTGTTTACCATGCAGACTCAGCAAACATATACATAGCCAAATTCTTGTGCAAAACTTGATTTATGGTCACCAAACTTAGTTTTAATGAAAACTTTCCCAAAATATCAAACGTGTTTTGATTTTCCAAGAGCATTTTCCAAGAGCAAAAAGAAAAAAAAAAAAAGAACCCACCTTAGTCCTTTGGAATGTCACAAATACTATGTTTTCCTCCAAATTCGGACATTAGAGCTTACAGCATCAGCTTGCACTAGTGTATGAAAAAGGCTACCTGTATCTTTAGCACAGCTACAGCCTTGGAAAAATCTCTTCATCTTTCCAGCTGCAGGTTAGGCAGATAGGGTTTAAGCATGAAAGGATAAGAGAGGTACAATTAAGGAATCAGTGGCTAATATCTCAAACTGCTGTCTTGCAGGGTGAGTAACCTGCCAAGGACTGGAGAAGCTAGTTACTTGCCATTGCCTAAGGTCACACAGCATTTAAAATTTTGATTAAATAATGTAGCAAATGCTGAACAGCAGCTCTTCTCTGCTGTGTTGCAGTGCTTATGGTCACACAGTCATGAATAGTGCATTGAGGTCCAATCAGGCTCTCGCTTTCTTAGTAGTATGTGGGCTTAAGACCCACATACTTATGTAGAATATCATTATTTTTGGGAGATGGGGTGGGGGTAGGGGGTGAGGGGAAGAGGGTATAAAAAAACCCACAAACAATAATTCCACAGGTTCCATAACATTCGGGTTGGTTATGCCATCTTCCAGGCAGCACAGCTCGGCCTGTTCTGAAAAGGAAGAATATTCTCAGACCCTCTCTACTCTGCCCTATTATCACTGCCGTGCCCCTCTTTTTTTCTGACCTGAGCCTTTATCTGAGCAAATTCAGCTCACAAAAGTTCCAGAAAGTTATCAGTCTGCATTTTACCAGCCTGATGAATCCAGCAGGTCTCTGACTTGAGATGACTCAACCCAGGGAGGGTGGTAACACAAAGGTCCAGAATAGGTGACTTGGGGATTTCATTCAACAGCAATATTCAAGCTGAGCACCATCTCTCATTGTCACACAATGACACCCCCATCCATCCCTAAAAAAAGAATTTTGAGATTTTATTTTTTTGTCAGTAATATTTGTACAGGTGGACAATCTCTTTACAGAAGCTATCAAGAGGACTGTGTCCTCACCCACAAAAGGGCTCCACTGAAGACTTCGAAGAAAGGGAGGGAACTGAACCTACCCAAGACACCCAGATCCTTTCACTAATAACTTTTGTTAAAACTTGGAGCACCGTGGCTGACTTCTGAAGCCCCAAGAGTCCATTGGCTATCAGGCACATTGTGCTGGACAAGATCAGGGAGCAGCATATATCCCTGGTCCTCACCACATAATCACTGTGAGGATGTCTCGCAATACACTGCAGGCAACACTTTGGATCAGAAAAAAAATCCTCTTCCTCTGCTAAGACAGATGTCAGGCTAAGGAAGTGCATGGTAAACTCAGCTCATGGAAGAGGAAGTCTGTCTTCTCTTACAGCTTCCTTGCAACCATATGCAGGATTGTCCATTGCCCCTCATTCAGCAAGGAATAAATTACTCCCTAATTAGACAAATCCCTAGTCATTACACGTATACCTTCAAACAGCAAGCAAAGAAAACAAACCCAGATGTTAGAAAGGGGCCAGGGAGAGATCCTTGGAAATAATATGACTATTTTTCTCCTATCTAAGTAGAGTTATAGCTGCAACAGAGACAAAAACCAGCAAAAGACAGGAATAATTATCATATGTTGGATGTGACTAGGTATCATTCAGCAAAAAGTGCAACAACTTTGGGTTGCAAAGCACAGAATCAAGTTTGCACAGAATTAAAATTATCTCAAATATGAATGATACAGGAGTTAAAGGGAGAAAACCCTAAACTTTCCAGCTGCATTTGAACCATAAATTAGTATTTTAAATATATACAAAAGAAAAATTAACTCAATTCTAGAAAATCTACAGAATTTTAAAATGGGTGTTTTAGTGGAGAATAAAACATCCAAGAATTTCAGCCCATCATTGTACCAAAGAGGATTATCAAAGGATCCATGCCTTTGGAGAAGAGGATGCTTCTCATGCATGGGGAAAACAGCATGCCATCTTTTAGCATCCACTCTAAGGCATGACATATAGTCATCTACAGGTTTTTCTTCAAAGGCAAGGATGACCAAAAAAAAAAAAAAAAAAAAAAAAAAAAAAAAAAAAAAAAACAAAACNAAAAAAAAAAAAAAAAAAAAGCAGAAAAGCACCAGAAGAAATTATTCCATTGAGATAGGCTTTTTTTTTCCCCCAGAACTAGCAGGATGACTTTGTCTGAAAGAAACCAGGATTAAAGACAGGAGCAACCTACAATTCCCATCTATTTCAGTCTCTGTCTTTTTTTTTCCATGTTTCTTCTTAACTGTTGACTTGAATTTCCCACCTTTTTCTTTTTTCTGTAATTTGTTTGCTTGCTTGTTCTGTTAGATGTCTGACAACTTGTGTGCTGATATTATGGCATTTAAAATGACACTGGAGTATTTTTTTAATACCTAGTCTCTTTTCTGATGCACAGAAGTTTTGCGTTTGTTTGATGTATTGGCACTTAGACTGTTTGTTTTAAAACAAAACGCAAATGTTTAATAAATAATACAGTTCAAAATAATTTAGCACAGAAAAGTATTTGTAAATAGATCTTAGTAATATTAGCTTAGGCAGAAACAAAAATTTGAGGGTGGTTGTTTTCATTGTGTAATGCCAGTTTTGTAATTGCAGACAGGTTTTGCCATTGATGTCCTCTCCCCTTCTGCTGTATAGAACACAAAAACAATATTTAATTTTCCTAGACCTGGTGACCTAGGCAAAGACAGTAAAGATCTGTGACAGCCTGGCAGGGGATAAAGCACTGCGCCCTTTTGTTTGCAATCCCTTAACGAACTCTTGTATGTACCACTAGCAAGCTAGGACATACCAGGTTTGTTCTGAACCATTGCTTGAAGCAGTTACCCAGATTTCTTGACCCCAAAAGCTACTTCTGCCTTCAAGTCCATTAGTTCAGCAAATTTTGAGGATCTCCATCCAAGTCCTGCTCACTCAGGATGAAGTGAAGGTCCAAACCTACCTTTCTCTAATCAGCTGATGCTGGTCAATTCTCCAGCTAAACTGTTAAACTGGAATTAGCACAAATGGTGAGCATCAACAGGCTCTGAATGAAAAAAAGAAACAAACAAAAAAACCCCACAAAAACTCAACCAACCAAACAAAAACCCATTAAAACAAGACGAAACAACGACAAAACCCCCCAAAACATCAAAACACTTTTGGAAAGTATTACCTTCTGAAACCAGTCTAAATGTTTCCGCTTCTTGACCCAATACTAAAAATAGTGTGAAAAAAAAAGAGTTGCTGAAAGGAAAATAACCTACTTTTCATCAGCACCATGAAGAATAAAACAGAAACATTTTACTCTGTTTTTCTTCGTTTAATTTAAGGTGTTTTTGTCTTTTAAAGCAATTCCAAACTGGGACTCTGTCCAGTCTTTTATCCAGTCTGTTATCTCTGTGGGTAAGGATTAATTATAGCATTCAGATTTAACTTCAGAGGTAGCATGAAATGTCTTTCTATCCAGAAGCCTTCATTAAAATAAGGAAGTTACGCCAGCAGTTACACTGTCTCTTCAGTGCTTTTGAGTCAGCTCTTTTGCTAAAGGCCTTATTCTAGTTTCATTCAGCAAAGCCAGAAAGTTACATGCAGAATGAGAAGTGATTGCAACACCCAGAAACCCACGTGCTGTTTACTTTCAAAGAGACTCTCAAATGAGCCATGCCTGGACTACTTTTGAAAGTGGAAGCAGGTCATTCAGATCCTGACTCTCAGATGTATTTAAGAAAATATACATGTTTAAATATCTTGTCTGTCAGTGCCCCTGAGCCTCTCTCCGCTGCTACAACGTACATCCAGCTCATGATGCTAAAACTGCAGTGGGATTACAGAACTGGGAAAATCACATGTGGGGCTGAGATCCCAACGTTCTCCTGTGATTTGCTTCAGTTGTTTTACAAGGAAGCATGTGTTATTCTGGACATGGTTTCTATATTTTTGTTGTACAAAAGTGAAAAAATTATTCCACATTATGAGGAAAAAATCAAACAAAAAATCTGACACACTTGAATTGCAGACATAGCAAGATCAAAATGTCTTTCTGGTGCTAGTGATTACCACCTTTGTCCTTCAAGCAGTCCTTCCCTCCTTTTTTGTCTCTTTCTCTTTTTATTATGAAATAGTAATAATAGCAGTCCATCACCTGTACTGACAAGACTGAGATGGTTTACTTTCCTTCCCCTAGGAGGCTGCTTTCCCACGGGTTGTCCTTCTGCTGGGGTGACAGCAGAAATGAAGCACCCAAAGGGTTTATCTCTCTGTTCCAGTTAGACCCACACAGCTCCCCAGGACAGCGTAATTAACTCTGTCCCATTAAAGCATTGCAGCAGCCCGTCAACCCTGGTATTTGATAGATCTGTCCTAGTTACTCACAGCACTGCCCATTCGGTTTTATGGCACAATGACAGTAAAGCCTGGAAAAAATATCACTGAAATCAATGACTACTGAAGAGTAAACTGCACATTTTAAATTTAAAGTCAAAATGCCAATGATACTAATTACTTAAAGGTAGAAGCTGCAACTTTCCAGCAAGATGATATTTGTGTGTCTACAAGTTTCTCTCTGCAGTATCATCCAGGAGATAAGGAGGAGGGGTAATACTGTGGAAACAGCTTTCTCTTAAAAGGCATTTAACCAAAAAGCTATGACTTATCTTGATATGTAATATAAAATACTAAAAGCCTGACTGTGCTCCAACATTTTCCAACTAGCAGGCAATGTTATACAAAACACGACTGTGCTAAACTGATTTTAAGGTGAAAACTCCAACAATTGTCCTTCTCCCTGACACTTAATTTTACCAATTAACTTTTTAAAATTTTGCTATTTCTAAAGTACATAGAGCAAAACTAAAAACTTGGAAATGCATTTGGTTTTGAATATGAAATGTAACCTGTTTAACAACAGGCAATCTTTCATTTTTGAGATTCAAGATCTGCACAGATTGCAATGTCACCTCCCAGCATTCCCCACTGTGAACCTCAAGTTCGTGGGACTGACCAATACTAATGATCCCTGAACTATTTCCCACAGCCAAATGACAGCTGTGATTCTTTAGCCCCATCTCACTTCCTTAGAGCTGATTCAGCCGTAAATTTATGGCACTTCCTCTGAAGTGTCCCATGCTGCTTTGGATATTCATCACCCAACCTTAGCATCAGAAGATGCATTTTCCTCATAACTCATAGTCAAGTGCCTACTTCACAAGACCATGGGTAGTAGGAAAAGGCAGGTCTGGGTATATTCTGGGAGATGACCAAGACATTTATCTTATTACCATCTTTCTTCAGTGGAGGAGGAATAATGGTGGAACTTCATGCAAAACGTGGAGGAACTCTATCTAAAACAATGGGTTCAAAGAAACTTTAGGCATTTCTAAACAAAGATGTTCTGCTGAATCTATTTCAGATTTGAGACTTCTATACTGGCCACCTTAGAACCCATAAGAAATATCTATATTAAAGAGTATCTGCTGGCATGGAACCAGTGAGGTGCTATAACAGCTAAACAGGAATTATTCCAGTGTCATTACCCAAATCTATGGCAGTTAATCAACACGTCTCCAAGTAAATCCATGGCAGATTTAACATTTTCTATTATTTTCCTTATCACTCTATTATAAAACTAATAACTAAGAACTTGGTCTTTCCACGCATAAAAATGATCCTTAAAGCCAGGATACATTTCTGAGTTTACTGCTCAATTTATTATATCTCATGTGAAAAAATAATCTGCACCAGATGAGCGATAATCCCTCCAGCAGGAAGGCTTTGATGCCTAGCAAGTGAAATGGAGCTCCCCTGTTTAGCCATAGATGAAAATAAAATCAGTATGAAATTCTGACAGAAAGGGACTACACGAAACCATAATATTGTCCTGATTGTGGCTTGTTCTTGCAAAACAGGGTGATGTTTGGCTACTGCAGGTTTTTCACTTGAGTAGAGAGAAAGGCACTAATAGGAGAAACGGATTCCAGATTCAGATGTGGATTTCAAACTTCTTCTTTTTCCTCCCCACTCTCAACTTTTCCAAGCAGTGTTTTATTTTTAAATGAGGGCAAAACCCAGTGTCTCTAACTTCATAACTTTTTGCTCAGAAACTCTAGCAGTATGTGATAGTCTGGTTAAGAGCTGTTTATCCTGCAGCCATGCCAGCAAAGCAGTGCACCCTTGATCTTTCCATATGAGCTGTTACACAGAGAGCAGGTTTCACAGCAGGTTCCATGGCACAAAAGACATCGTGATGCAGAAATAATGCTCCAAACAGCCAGACACATTCTCACTTCTACAAATGTCTGAGCAAACATCCGCATCTGGTACCCTAATTTTTTTGTTGTCGTTTCAAAGAATGTAAAATTATTCATATTAGCTTTTGTACTTTGCCATTTAGAAGTGATTTCAGTGGCTCAGACAAAGATTTCTTGCTTTGGATCTGCCTGGAATATGGTCACTGTATCAGGAGCACACGTTCAGCATGTTCTGTGCAGAATAGATTTGAAATGCAAGGACTATTTTTTCATCACAATAGAAACACCTAAAGACAAGCTATTCAAAGCTGGCTATCAAAAAACCAGTATGTTTTTCAAAGTTCTGTGTAGCTGCAAATTCAAATACCATTTTAAATTATACCAAGTTAAACATTTTTCGTCCATTTTGAAATATCACCAAAATTCTCATTCAAAGTGTCGCTATTCCATCTGGGTAGTCAAAATGAGACGAGTAAATCCTGAGCAAACAAATCAGACTTTTGCACCTCACTCTGTAAAGACAAATATTAAAATTGCAAACAGTAGATAAATAGAAATATTCTAAAATGCAAATTAATTGTTACCAGCAATGTAAGGCCAAGACAGTAAAGCAATCTCATTAAGAAGCTTTATGGAGGCCATAGATTTAATTATCAGGGGCAGTTGTACAACTCATTCTGACCTACTAGCAACATTTTTGATTTGCACAGATGGGCCATAGTGCTGTCTCTTTCCTTCATCTATCTTTTCTGTTCCCCAGAACAGGCAAATTACTGAAATCTGTAAGTATTCTGCTCAGCAAAGCTCTCACCCTTGCCTGTCAGTCTTGAATCCAGCAAACTTTCTGCTGGCGGTAGAGGTGGGGACAATTTTTAAGTCTGTGAAAATCTTGTAAGTTTCATTCCTTAATAATTATTATTCTGCAGTTGGCAAAGATTAAATGCAGCCTATTCTCCCTGCTCATTTTCTGCTAGCAGCAGAAAGTGTCCTACATACTTAAACCATTTCTTGTGGACGTACAGGGTGGAGGACAAAGACAAAGCTTACAAAGTTGGCTTAATAAAGCAGGAGTTTCAACTGTTTCACCAAGAGTGTATAACTCTTTTCACTCACCATGAAATAATGAATTTTGGGTGCTGGTAAAGGACATATACCATACTTGGCTATGTTAGTTGTACAAAGAAGGGCAAGGAGTTGTGAGAAGACTGAACTTGTTTCCCTGAGAAGAAAAATTAAACTCTCCACAGAGCACACATACATCAAACCAAACCAAACCAAACGAAACCAAACAAGTAAAAAGACCAATGAACCAAAAAAAACCCCAAACCAACCAACCAACCATACAAAAAACCACCAAAACACATAAATCAAAAAACAAACAAACAAACAATCAAACAACAACAAACACAAAAAAAACCCAAGAACTGAGTGTTGCAAATTCCACAAAAAAAAAGCCCCTGAAAATTTCTTCTATATAATTGTTTCTTCACAGAAATAAATTAACCCTGTTTGCTGTAAGACTGTCATCTGTGCTCCCACCTGCTTCTATCATTTTGGTTATTCCTTTGAGTAATCAGTTTTTTGTAACCTTTAATTCTGTTCTCTCACCAAGTAAATGCATTAAAAGTATGTGTTGGCATTCAATCCTTGTAATATTTGCCTTTCAAATTTTGGGCATGCCAGCACTGTCAGAAAACCTTTTCTAATCTATGCCTCTGGCAAAAAAAAAAAAAAAAAAAAAAA
>VZTG01000485.1:152601-252133 GCA_013397845.1 Melanocharis versteri
AAAAAAAAAAAAAGAGAGAGAGAGAGAGAGAGAGAAAATATCCTAGGTGTTGTGCCATCTTTGGAACTTTATTCTTGGAGCAAAAATCTTGGATCACCAACACATATCTGAAGAATGAAAACTTCTGCAGAAAGTTCCTTATTGGTCATAAAGAGCAAGGACATTAGAAAGCACAACTTTCCTCGGCAACACTGTGTAAGTGGTTAAACTAATAACTGATCTGACCATTTCTATGCATTAAAAAAAAATTTCTGAGTGCCTGTAAGTGTACTGCCACATAATGAATATATAGGACTGATTCCTCAGATCTTGATTTCATATTTTTTATGTTAAGAGGACCTGCCTTACATTTGTCTCAACACCTTCCTTCATCTTTTCTGATCCATTTCTCAGCAAAGGTCAAAAGAAAGAGCTTCTGCCTGGGCTCATGGCTTCTGACCCACACAACTCAGAAAGTCAGGGAGTCATTTAAGGTAATAATTTTCCCACAGAACCCAGTTTTGAACACTAGACTCGCTTTTAACAAACTTAACTTATAAAAACAATTTTCTTGACATTGATATATCCGTGTACTTAAGCTACAGTGAAAATATTTCCTTATTTCCCAGCACTGATGTTTAATTCCTCTTTGAGATACCCTAACTGCATTTTACTTTTCCTGATGCTGGGTGCCAGCCCTCTATTGCCTAAGTTTCACACAGTGTGGTTGCATTCACTGTTTTAATCTTAAGTTACATACACTTTTTTTGTCACTCCATGTGTTTCTAATTGGTTTCCCAGGCACCCGCAGTAATACAGCTGCTCTATTTGGCAGCTCACAGTGCCCACAAACCCCCATATCTTCCTCTTTGACACTGTTTTAGGTATTGTCTTTTGGCACTAAAGTGAAAACAGTTATAATCAGATGTAAAGTATAAAAAAAACAACAACCAAACAAACAATCAAAAACATCTGCATATAAGCTATCTTCGTATAAGAAATTAAAAGTAAAATAACCACAACCAGAGGATGAATGACCAAGATGTAATTGATGGTGGAGCAGACAAAGGCAGGGCTGACCACAGCACCCCTGGCTGAAAGCTTATCATGCCTGCATCCAGGGCTGCCTGGCTTGGCTTAGGAGATTGAGCTCTCTTCCCAAACCCTTCTGTGCATTTTCTGCCTGGGTAATGGCCCACTGGAGGTTGTTGCTTTATGGTGGAAAATGTAAATATTATAAACAACTCAGGTTCTTGCATAAAAAGCCAAAGAGTATGCTTTTAAAACGCTATCTTTTATGAATAGCAAGGGGATGGGCACAGCAAGGTGCTTCTCAAGCTGCCTACAAACGAGGACCAGTGAAATGCAGTGTGGGAACCAATTAAGGAAAGAGCTGTGTTATTTTTACTGCACATGCAGAGCAGATGGGTCTTCACTTTGGCGTCTCTGATCCCACCTTGGGAAGGCATGAAAGTGGAAAGCACAGTGCTCATTTTATGTCTCACACGAGAATGAAGAGTGCAGCCAAACCCAGCACTGCCTGAACCTCTGGTTTGAGGAGGTCTAGGTGTTTTAAAACCATTCCCCTACACCTGAGATATCCTGAGTGTGGAAGTCCTCAGCTCATAGGTGCACTGGGCTATGAAATCACAGGTCGAGGCTGGAAATCAAACTGCACCAAACAGGGCAGTTAAACAGTGTTATTCCTGTGTCTCTATCAAGACAGTCTTGATTTACTGCTAAATACTCCAGTAGGTCTGTAATACGAGTTTCTGGTAGAAAGTGAATAACTATTTGCTTGTAGGAAGGGACAGAAAAATAGGAATGAGTGAGTCTTAATCTCGTGTTCAATTTTCATAGAAGATCCTGCAAAAGAGGATAAAAACAATCATGTAGGACAACAAAATCTTTGCTTAATAAGACAAAGGTGCACAATCCACACATGCAATCCTTGTGATGTTTCTACTGAGTCAAGCTTTCTATGAGGGTAGAAAAGAACTTCTACAAAATATGCTTCAGCAATAATTATAAGTTTTCTATTTGACAACTTAATTAAGAGAGGAAGAGTTAGTGTAGGGCATGCAGAATTCATGATGAATCACACATATTCGTACAGACTTCATTTTAGTGTTTCAATTATACACATTCCTAACTGATGAAAGCAACATAGCATTTTCTGGTAATAAATGTGATATCTGTTGGAATTGATAACATTAGTTCAGTAATTACTGAGCCATTATTGTCAGGCATCAGGGAAAAAAAAAGAAGTGGAAGGATGTCCTAGTTATTAAAGTTTAGTATCAGCACTGAAGAAAAAATGTGTTAGGGGTTTTTACCTACAGGCGTAATACTCAGCAGAAATCAGTGACAAAAGGTGGATATGGATCCAGTTAAGAGACAAGAGAGAGATGAAAATAGTTTAATGACTGGAGAACCAGACTGAGGGTTGGGAGATCTGTGTTTGATTCTCATGTCTATCACAGATTTCCTGTGTGGTTTAAGTTAAGTTATTTCATCTCTTTATGCCTCAACTCCCTATTCGAAATAACAGCAATGTAATATGCAATAATGCAATACACTCCTCACCCACACTTTTGTCTATCCTTTTCAATTGCAGCAGCTGAACTGTTGGGATTACCTCCTTTGCCTATAAAATTGTCTTCCAATATTATGGGGATGTATCAAATATGCTACCATAATATGAATAATTGCAAATCTGATTGTCTTTTAAGTCATGGCGGGGAAAAAATGAACAAATCCTTTCTATATAGACACTTAGAATTTGACTTTGAGACCTTGAGAGAAAAGGAGGCAAATTTCAGGTCAAAAATAATTTCTAAACCATTTTGCATCCAGACTTTCCAAGGAAAATTTCCTTTTTCTTTCTCCGAAATATGGTAAGAAGGAAGGCAATATCATCCCTGACAGAGCTGACAGCAGAGAGTAATGGATGAGAGTTTAGGTGCAAATTCAGCCAAATCCTTCAGTTTTGTTCCCAAAGGGCTACTTTCTCAGCTACAGAAAATAAAAATTTGCAAGGGGTGAGAACACCTGGAGTTGCCAGGGGTGTCTATATTACGGCAGGCTTTTTTCCTTTTGCAGTAACAGCAGCTTGAAGTCAAGTTTAGATTTTTTTTTGCTCCAGTAAGCTATCCAAAGTTACTTACACTATTATAAATACATACATATAAAATAGGTTTCTGCTATAATTACCTTTGAATGTATTCATAATTACCTCTATCAGGATTACTGATCAAGAGCCCCACCTGAGAGAACAGCTGGAAATGGCTTCTTGTTCCACTTTCTAAGGAACAATATCTACTTTACCTCCTCTTTCTCAGAGACCAATAATGCACAAAACAAAACTCCTATTTCCCAAAAAATATCTTTTAGAAAATCGTGTTGCCTTGGTGGGAGGTTCTGTTTCCATCAAGTAAAGCACTAGGATACTAAGTGTATGGAGCAACTCTAGTTAGGCATTTTGTACACTATAACAACAATAAAAAATGGTTTGACGCTTCAGTGCACAAAACAGTACTAAGAAAGGGATGAAGAGGAAGAGGCCTCTCCCTTTGACCTACAAGTTTATATCATTTTCTGAAATCTACATAGAAGACATGGAATCAAAGGTCATAAAGAAGCAAAAGATTATTTCCTGAAAGGATTTAGGCAGAGAAAACAGATAAGCATCAACACAAGACTTGAGCAAATTCCAGCTGATGTGGTGGATCATCATGCTCAGCCTAGTGCTGTGATGGATGTCCACTACTAAAGCTGTTCTCCAGTTAATCATCCCATGTTTGATTGTTACTAGAAATTACTCCAACTGTTCCAACTGAATGTCTTCGTTTTTCCTTTTCCTTCTGGAAAATGCTGACTTGTCAAAATGTAGATGATCCATGGGAACAGATGATTTTAATGAAGTTCCCATTAAAGCCAAAAAACTTGGAGCTGTGCCATTTTTAAAAATCTTACTCAGGAAGGTTTCTAAAATTATCCCATGTGACTTTCTGCCTGTTCACCTGTGCACTGCTAAAGAGACCAAGCTCCTTCAAGTCCCAGGCCATGGACTAGCCAGACCTGGAAACACAGATACTCAAGGTGTCATCTCTGGAGTTTGCCAAAACTTGGGAAAGTTCAGGAAGAAATATTTTGAAATCATTTCCAAAAAATAGAATTTTTATTTTTGTTAAGCAGAGCTGTGGACATATTTAGGAAGACATTTTGAAAGTTTCTTTTTCACTTGATTTTTTTTGCTCTATTTTTAATTTTTCTGCTGAGTGCCTGACAGCAGAATATATTTCTTTGGCTTGTAGTTACCATTGCAAAGCCATTTCAATTGATAAAAAAAAATTAAAACAGCCCTGGTGGCATTCTCCTCAGACAAGATGGCTCTGTGAAAGAACTGACCTGTGGAGATGCCTTTGTCATTTCCTGTCTGTGGAAAGACCTGCATGGCTAACTGAAACTAGAGTCGTATAGAACTTCAAGACAGGTACAATTCAGAAAGATAAATCCTATTCATAAACATTAAAAATCCTCTGAATTTAGAAGAGATTAGACATGCTACCTATCCTAACTGGAAGACATAATCTATTGCTTATCTCTTTTCAGTTGCCTAGTTTGATGCTTTGTACTCAGAATATTACAAAGCAGAA
Source organism: Melanocharis versteri (assembly GCA_013397845.1). NCBI lineage: Eukaryota > Metazoa > Chordata > Aves > Passeriformes > Melanocharitidae > Melanocharis > Melanocharis versteri. The sequence goes on from VZTG01000485.1 coordinate 157,239, forward strand.
TTGGTAAGCATGAGAGTTTGTGTCCTGAATTTAGTTTTTTTCCTAGTGTCTGAAGCTATTACTCCATTTTCTTGACTATTTAGTGTACCAGAATGACAGCTATTTTCAAGTTCATCTAGGTATGTTTGCCACCTTTATCAAATGTCTGTTTAGCTGCCTTCCTCTTGTGTTTATTGTCTCACCCTTGTCCTGAAGCTCTTTATAACTTTTCTCCCCTATTCCTATTGCAGCCAGTTACCCTGCAATTTTCCCCTTTTCTGTCTCCAACTTGAAGAAGGGATGTAACTGGGACAAATTTAGGGTTTACAAGTTTTTACTTTGAGCTATGCTGGTTTTACTCGCTATTTCCTAGTGAATTACTGCTCAAGGTGGCAAACCCCATTTCTTGTGGGAGGCTTTGGTTCTTCCAAGCCTATATCTCCCCAGTTTGGGCTATTGCAACACCAGCTTTGTGTCAGCAACTGCTCATTTTAGTGCTGGATAGTGGCTGTCAGAGGTTTAAAATTCTTCATTTTTTTCACATCCCCTTTCTATGATGTCCATTGCACACAACCTCTAAAGTACCTGTGTGGTCTCTCTACCCTCTTCCAAATGATTTGTAGGGTGCTGTAATCTATTTGAGAAAAAAAAAATTGGATTTCTGCTTTCATTCTGCCCCTTCTGTTTTACAAGGAATATTTGTAATAAGATAATTTGTTTCCAGACTTAGGGGGTGTGCAGGCCTTTAGAGGTCTGAAAGGTTTGCACACTCAAACCTTTTCTAGTTTAGATAATTCATGTTCCAGCTTCCTTAGCCTCACTGGAGAGATCTGTTTCTTTGGGCACAGGAAAAGTTCTCCATAGCTGTTCTTTAAAATGTGATACAAGATTTTGCTCTTACAACAAAAATCACTGCATTAATCAATTTACAGAGGTGTAAATTGTTTATCAGAACACACTGCCAGTGAGACAATTTTGTTTAACAACAGTCTTAACAGCAAGGGTCCCTGGGGTGGAAATAAGCAATCAAAAAAACCAGGGATGAAACTTTGAGAAACTACCTCTCTCCTACACATCTGCAAGGCAATGAGGCCTCGCATGAAGCACTAGGAAAGGAAACTGGCTTCTCTTTCTGTAACCCTGAAACAAGCATTTATGCCACAGAAGTAGACTCATTCCTTAACATGAGCAATGAAGGACAGGAGGACCAAGTCTTTGCCTAAATATGCCCACCTCTAACCTGGTTGTCCCCAAAATCAACAGTTTTATTGGCAATCACAACAAGATTAAAACCAAGTCAGTTTTGGAAATCACATCCCCAGAGTACAAAAGTTATGCAATTATGCATTTTAGATATAGCAGAATCAAATCATTCCAGTTTTAATGCCTTGGTAAGGAAATTAATCTTGTGCCTATGCCCATAGAGGAGTATTTCCATATTCCAAAGCATGAGGAAAGCTGAGAGCATCTCATTTCCCCTCACCAGCTACTACATGGATAAGACAAAATTTACTGAATAAAAACTGCTGTTTTCTCCTACTAATTTGCCTTGCTCCTGGCCTCAGATAATCACTGACCCCACTACATTATCATGATCAGGCAGCACACCAAAATGAAATGATTGAAACGCAACTCTCAGCAGAACTGGAACAGCCCCTTCATTTTTTATTTTTTACTTTCATGTGTGTGAGGCAGGGAGAGAAAGAGAGGGCTATTGAACTTTAAACTTCCCAATAAGCTGTATTGTGGGAAAGTGCCATTTTTAGGTTTACATGAAGGACCTACCTCTGAGAATGGCCTTTTAGCCTGTGAAAAAACTAGAAACATCCCAGGAAGTCTCCAAAACATTGCAGCACTGTGAGAATTTGTATAAAAATAAACACTGGATTATTTCAGTACTACTCCCTTGAGAAAATGAGACCAAATTACTCAGAGCTACTAGTGTAACCTTGACAGATGAAGGAAAATTAGCAACTGATTCCAGGGCTTTTTTGTTTTGTTTGGGTTTTTTTTCCTGCCTTTCCTTCCAAGTAATACTTTGAAGAGGCAGCAAAGGCAGGTTAAGCTTGTGATTTGAAACAGGCTGCAAGCTGAGACCAAGCCCTGGAGGACAGCAAACCAAGCCAGAAGGAGCACTTTTAAAAGGTGTAAACTGGAATTCACAGAAACATGAGAGCTTGGAAAGCATCTACTTACAGACACAATCCAAAAGCAGAAAAATTCTGGTCTCTAGAGTTCAGTGGATTTTATGATGCTTTTTGTCAAGCATTTTCTCAGGAGAAATTATGATGTGGAAGACACAAGGAGTGATACAGGGTCCCACGTCACTGCAAAAGCTCTTTTTAAGCCTGTTCAGAAAAGTCCTCCGTTTCATGGAAAAGCTATTATTCTGTCTTTTCATCAAGAAGGGCTTAGAATCCCACAATATAATAATCCGACACTTGATTCAGCATTGGCCCTAGAACTGGTAAATGATGGTAAGAAAACACACGAGATGTGATTTCACTCAGCTACTGGTGATCAATAAAAATCACAAGAAAGATGTGCAAAGCACGGAGCAGGAAGTCTGAAGCAGGATTATCTGAAGCCATAATACTAAAAATGTATGTATAAGAAAGGAAGTAGAATGAAGGCATCTACTCCACAGTTATGAACTGTTTCACACTACTGAGCAAAGCTGAGCAATTCTTTGATGGAAAATGTGCATCAAAACCCTCCTGAGAGGGTTTGTATTGACTCAGAGGAGAGAACAAACTGGCGCTGTCCTCAGTTCAGAGCAATGCTCCAAAGCAGAGGCTCCATTAATTGTCTGACATGTGAGATATGAGCTTCAAACTTTAACTTACTGTCCGTCTCCATACCTTGCATGGTGCCAGGAAGATAAGGAAGAGAGTATAATGCAATAGGAAACAAAAGACAGACAGACAGGGAGAAGGTATTATGTTTGCTCTCTTGGCTAACTCTGGAATCAACAGTCAAAAAGATTTTCTTTAATCTGAGCTGGAAAGCCAGGATTTTTATACAGACATGTAACAAACTCATGTTTCCCCGGGATGAAACGCAGATAGGAACTCTCAGCAAACATTGAAAAAGCACTGTAGAAGTAGTCACTGCTATATCCCTTTGGCAAAACCCCTTCCAGGCAATCCAAGAGTGAAAGTAAACAGAATTTGGTCCTTTTGCTATCATACTGTCCAACAAAGGAAGATGAAGGCAAGAATTTCCAGTATGAAATAACAGAAAAGAAAAGAAGTTGCTTCACAACAGTGGGAAAATGAACACCTTCAGAAGCAGCAGGAAAAAATTAGACATTTTTAGCTTCACTGTCCAATCAAGTTAATAAAACCTTTCAAAAATCACCATACAACTCTCTATCTACAGTGAAAATTCAATATCTACTGCCATTAACAACATCATTAATAACAAACGTCTGTATAATTACTCTTGCTAAGATTAAAAAGGCCATTATTCTTGTAACACAAGAAATTTATTAGCTGAAAAGTCTGTTTAATGCCAAATGAACCACCCTTAAAGGCACAGGGTTTATTATTTGAAGGTACTTCTGATATTTAGGCATTTGTGTTGCTTGAAGGAGTACTACCCAGATGGGCTGAAGTTCATGCTGTGACAATGAGGAAGTGCTGTCACATCTGAGAAGTTAAGGTGAAGCTACAGAACATTTGATAACAGTGACTTTAATTTAGAACTCTTTAAAATGCACATGGACAGAATAGGGTTCTCAGAAGTAATGAAATCACGTAGGACACTTCATCTAAATGAAGAAAAAAAATTAAATTCTTCTGAAAGATGGGTATATCCCCCAGCAAATTTTGGAAATGCTGCCCCATAATCATCAGCTTTTTCTTGTCATGTGCTGGAAGGGGCTTGCATCAACACTATAAACCCTAATGCTGTGGATTATGCAATGTGGACCTTCTGTAACCAAATCCTCAGGACACCAAACACACCTGTTTGCCTTGTTATTCAAGAGAGGAAAATATAGCTAATGCCATAGTGCCTGTATCTTTGTATCAGTCTGTCTGATATCCATTTTTTAATGGTAGCAAACTCTTAATGTTTATTCCATCCTTAGAACTGAATGTGGTTGTACAAACAAGTATAAACAATCCCGTCTTTCTGCAGTTGCAGAAGCAATTCCATCCTTCTAAAGCCTGAAACACTGTGCTTCTCCTGGAGTCCAGGGCAAGCAGAAGATCTGGTCTGTGGTAGAGACTGACATGGAAAGGTAGATTCATTTCCTGCCTCTAAGCTCTATGGATGATGCTGGAAGGTTATAGAAAAAAAATATTGCAGTCCACAGCAATAGCTAAGAGGGATGTGTTTAGCAGGGTAATCCACTCTGAGATCAGGAGTAATCCTCAGTTTATGTGCCCCTCCAACTGGCTCACCTCTACATCATGCATGCCCTGAAATCATAGCAACAAGGAGGGAGACATATGACAAGAGCATTAAGAAGGGGACCTCTCAGAAAAGATATGCAAATGATCCACATCTCAAAAACAGTGCTGAAGGAACGCTCCCTGCTCAGACTGTTTCACTAACCAGAGGCTACACACTAATATCTGTTAAATATCTTTTGTATTTTAAAATAGTTGAATTAACTCTCCAGCAAAATACATTTTTAAGGCTGATTTCAGGGATGTTAGAAAATATAAAGGAACATTATAAAAGTCAAGATTTGTTGAATGCTATATTTGTCTTCGAAACAAGGACAGTCAGTGACTTACCCTCTTTCCCTCATTTCCTTAGAAAATGCCAACAGTCATAGATGCAATTGTCATTGATGTGATGGTAAGAGTTCTTCAGCTACTTGAAGCAATACCAGGACAACAAATTAAGAATGAGTATCACATTATTAAAACATCAGATGTACACCAGATCTCAAAAATACTTCAGAGCCACCAGACTTATTTCTTGGGCACATTTGCTCTGTTTTTCTGCTTCTGACACAGACATCTACCAAAACAAGAAGTTCAGTCTCTATACTGTTTTTTTATGTTGTTTTAACCTTTGAGCCTCTTGCCTTGTGTTATATCACCCTCAATTCATGCCTGTTTGGATGTGATTCCATTTTTCCCATCATGCTGCTTAGGGACCTCTACTACAGTGGGATGTAGATAGTTCTCTCTGGAAAAAAAAAAAAAAATTGTGATAATAACACATCATTGATTAGCACTTACAGCTCAAGGATAGACCTTCCATGTGACACACTGAATGTTTTTACATAGTGAAAGCAAACTGAGTTGATGTTATGAGGAAGTAGATGTCAGGGAACCTGAGTAGTAATTTCAAAAACCAGTAAGTTTGGCTCCTAAATAGAAATCTATCTGCCTTGCCCTACTCACAGATGTTCAAAAGCCTTGTTTTACAGTCACTCTCCAGCAACATATAAAAGCACCTCCTTCACACTGGGCACCAATGTATGAGTACCTACCACAAAGTCACAAACACGTGCTAAAAGAACTTTTTAGAAGCACTTCTGTCCCATTTCTAGGTCATGCAAGAAGGTACACTAATTCAGTGTCAAAAGTAGTAGGTTTGTGGGCTAGTAATTATGTTAATACAAATAATGATATGTATTTGTATTAGAAAAGTTTTTTCACAGTTAATTTTGCAGTCAAGCAACTGCTTTGCTCTGTTTAGCTTTGCATATGGATAGCAGATGGATTAAAACAACAACAGTAAGTTTGGTAAGAAAGGAGTGCTGGGTTACAGAAAGAAGGGGTTGTATGCAAACAGAGGACATTAACTGTTTTCTTTCTTCCTTAGTTTTCAGTGTCTTGCTCCACTTTGCAAGCCTTTAATGGTTAGCTTTGAAATGCCATATTCATTCAGTTATACCTTGTTTATCTGACAAATTTTACATCAGAAGCAAGAATTCGACTTGCCAAAGAGCAGTGCAGCAAAAAAAAATCACTACAGATTAACTGCAGTGATTAACTGCTTTCTGAAATAGGTAAGGAACTTACAATAATGCTTGAAGTGTCTATCACTGACCAGAGTTGTAAGGAATGCTGGTGTCTTTCTTAGTCTCAAGTGAATAGGTTGTCTAGGCTTCCAGTTTAATTTTTAGAGCTTAAACCTAAATAAAATCAGTAGACATAAAATCTTACCACATTCTTAACATCATCAGTCAACTTAACAGCTTGATATATGTGCAAGCATAATATACAGGAGATAATGATAGAAATGAAAAAGAATTATATGTGTATATGATTGCTACATTATTTTCCTTAAGAGCAGTATGATTACCATACACATCCAGCTATCATACACTCTAGGTTAAATTAAGTCATGGTACAAACATAACCAGTTCAAATTATATCACCCAGAGGTCACTTTGGCCCATCGCATGCCAATTACATCCCTGAAAATTAATACTTTTCTTTTTAAAAGTAAACAGTCTTTTCTAAAAGTTTTATGAAAAATGGGGTTTGTTTGTTTTTTCAAGAAAATCACTTATTTGCAGAGTTCCTGGACTCCTTATGCCATTACAAGTTACATCTGTTTTTCTCCACTGGTGCTGTCCAAGCCAGCTTTAAAGGTAAAGCTAATCGAGAGCAAGCCAAAGATCTGACTAAATTCTATGAGCTAAGAAACAGCCAAGACACAGAAAATATTTAGGTGTGAAGCTCCTGCCCACAGCCCGGCACAGCAATCCCCAGAAATGAGCTGCAATTGCTCTACAACCTACAGCTGGATCCTGGCTGCAGCCTCCATGGCTGAAGCATGAGCTTCTTCCCAGTCCTGTCCAGGATAGCCCCAAGACACAAGCCCTTGTTAGGATTTTGGTTTCCCTCCCTTCCCCCTTCACCTTACAGCAGCTATTTATCACCACCCAGATGACTTAGGCAGGAGGATGGACAAACTTCCTGATGTCTGAGGATCTGCAAACACTTGCTCTTCCTTTGCAAAAATAACTCAGGTCCACAAGTGCCTCTCCTTACAGAGTCAAACACCTGACCAGGCAGCATGATTTTGTGTCCTTGGTTGTTTGCTATTAAGTGAAAGAGTGAGGTGTGTATTTCCATTTTGTAAAAGCTAGGCTGGCAGAAGGGGATTATCTGGATATGAAGTGTCTAGCCATACCTCTGGCTCATTTCTTTATAATTTTCGTCTCTCCTTGTCCTTCATGATTTCATTCTCTACAGGATAACTCAAATCCTAAAAGTGAATCTGAGCTTGCTAAGCAAAAATCCTACCCCCAAAGAGTTTTGCAGCTGATTTCATGAACACAAAGAAAGTAAAAATATTTGTGCTTGCAAAAAGACACAGTACTAACTATATAAATCTTAATAAAACCTCTGTGTTTATTTGCAGAGAAAGGGCATGAAAATCACCAGTATTGTCATAGCTGCAGAGCAGTATTCACAGTAAAATATTACTTTACCCCATGATAAGAATCCCTGGCTAAGGGCAATTGAACATTCACCATGAAAAATGGCCATATAACTGAAACAAAGATTCTTACTTCCATCTCTGCTTTCCAAAGCTGTAGCATTGAAACATATATTCTTACACCTTCTCTTCAAAAAGTAGATCACATGCAGACAAAGCCGAGAAATATAATGAAATCTTTCACCAGGAAAAAGTCCACACTGAAGTAGTGAGAAGAACCAATTTATTAAATAATTGCATTTATGGCTCTCAGTCTTAGCCACCCACTCAAGTTACTTGTGTATGTGTATGTATATGGATGTGAGTATGTCTCTAGGCATATCTAGATATAATGTGTGTTGTATTCTGCCTTCCCATGGAAGATTTAAACATCCCACCAAGATGCAATCCCTTTTAGCATTCCATCACCATTTTGTTCTCTAATACCTTCCCCAGTTTCCTGAAGACATATCTTGCCTGTCTTTCCAGAGCTGTTACAAAGCCGAAAGGCTCATAATATTAGCTCAGACAGCCAGACATGGTCATGACCCGTGGCGCCTTCTCTCATCCAGACACCATGCAATGCTCAAGAGCTCTCCTGTCCTTCCTGTGTTCCTACTCTCATGTCATTCTTGGAGGGGCTATTCCCGTCCTCTTCCTGTTGCTTTCTCAGTGCTTCATGAACTGTTTCTGAGTCCCTCTTTCACTGTTTCTCAGAATAAAAAATTAGTGTTTCTTACTGCGATGGGCTTATTCAGATGGGTTCTGCTGAGACATGAACCAGTGAGGAGAAACCTCTCTGCTCCACTGGACAGCTGAAATTAAAAGTGGGAAAGATTTAACTCTTTTGGAAATTTTATGTCTTGCAGAGCTGCACCTCCTAGAAAATTGCCCTAAAGTGACCACACACTTGATGTATCCTTAAGTTTGGTGAGGCTGTTCCCCTTTCCTGAGTACCTATGTCTTCCCTTCAGGAACCCTTTCCCTCCCTTTCCTTCTTACTTTCCCCAAATGTCTTAGCTCCTGTGCCATAGCCTGCTTGCAAATATTAACTGTCAGAAACTACAGTTATTTGTATTAACCTTTCAGCAGATTTTCTGTCTCTAACATTTTCTACCTATCTAAAAAGAAGATTACAGGGCTAGGACTGATAATTTTTTTTTTTTTTTAATAACAAATTGCCAATCAGGATTACAAAACAAAAATAACAATTGCAAAATCCTACCACTCACATATGTTTTTATCACATTTTCACTCGCTTGCCTGGTACATGCAGAATTTTGCCTTGTACTAATAGCCTTCTTGGTGATTATCAAATTAATTTAATTTACAAAGGAAAATTATGTTCTTTGATTCTCCCTTGTAATTTAGGCAAATTGCAAACCATTTATTCCTAAAGAGGACCATCTTTCATTTAAGAAAGGAAGAAACAAAGGATTTTGCCTTAAAATGTCATATCCTTGCTTTGTTAAGACAGGTGTGTCCTTTTAACTAGGAAAAAACCAGTAGCAAATCTGAAGGCCATGCAGTCTAAACATATTTTTTCATGTCATTTGGGGAAATACCTGGTGAAATAGAGATGAAGGAAAACCAATTCAAATTTTAGGTGCATTTAAAAAATATGTGTCCCTTTTTTAACATATTAGTTTTTCCATGTTCCAAATAGCTGGCTTACATTTCAATAATCTTCTTTAAACTAGTTGTTCTTCACCTTTTTAAAGATTAGTTAAAATATTATCAATAGTTTAAAGTTAAGCCTAAATTTTTATGAAACACCCTCTGTGCCCATTGCATTCCAGATTGGTGTTGTGGGGTTTTTTTTAATTAAGGAGGTTCTAGCAGTCCTTTTTTACTGCTGTGGCATCTCTCTGCAAATCCTTTCTTCAGCTCTGCCACACTGAGTTCATTTGTGTCATTCAAATCATTGTTCTTTAAATATCCTCTTATAAATTTATTATGGCAATGCATTCATATCTTTAAGCTTAATCTGAAACTTCAATAACAAGCAGGAGATGGAATAAATGAGTAGAAAGGAACCCAGACAAAAATTAAAATACTGTTCTGTCATTGCCCACATAAACTATTAGGGATACTGACAGGATAGTATTTTAACTTTGTCCTCTTTTGCCTTGCTTTCTCCGCCCAACTTCACTCTTCCATCTTCAGCTTGTTACCAAGGCTTCTGATTAAGCACAGAAACAGGGTACCATACACAACATGCTCCAGACATCTTTAAAAAGCAGGAAAAGGAGTGACATCAGTTAAGAATCACTGCGCCTCAACCCAGAAGAAAGAATCTTTTGTTTCATTAATTAGGTACCAAGTGATACCCACAGAAAAATACTCTTATTGTGTAAGTAATGATGAAAACCAGTGTCATTTAACCCTCTCTCCACCTGTCCATGATTTACAGTTATATTATGCGATCATTTTTTTCCCACAATTCACATTATGATGCTCATGCAAAATCTATTTGCAGTCCTTTCACCAAGCCTCCCTAAAGCAAACAGTTCAGAAGTACTTTCACTTTGTAACTAAGAATCTGAATTTTGTTGGATTTTTTAACATGTAGGTATGACTGTTTTCTCTTTCCCTCAGTTAAGGGAGAAGAAAACAAGTCTTTTTTCAGATTTCTTATTTATTGAGTATCCAGGTAACAAACTACTTAAAATCAAGCAAACAAAACTTGATAATTGGCCCCCATCCTCATCTGAGCTGCAGAAGGATGTAACCATGGTAACATGTAGTTCAAAGAAGACCATTTCGTGTAGTTTTCAGGATTTACACCTGCGAAAATCTATCCATTCCTAAGTAGAATTATCACTCTAGAAGCAGTTTGTTTTTTATTTTAAATGATGGTTAAAGCTGGAGACAGAAATAGTCCTGGGAACATGTTCTGAGGTGGAGGGAAGAAGAAAATGTTGAGTGTGATATGGATGTACATACAAAAGGTAAAAAAAAACCAAACCAAAGTTCCTCTCTGCCAAGGAGCAAATAGTAACAGAAACTGCAAAAGATGGTAATTAAGGGAGAGTTAAGCCCAGCAGGTTGTCAAAAAGCTTACCTGCAAATGTGTTTTCTCTTAAGAAGCCTGGAACAAAGATAGTCATATCTCAGCCCTAAGGTCCCACATCACTTTCCTTGCTGTAGGTAATTCTCACTGTAAATTTATGCATATATATCATTAAAGAAATATGTCTTCAGAAAGAAATTTAAGGCAAAATACCCCAAAACAACAGACCCACTGTTGTGGTTTGACATTGGCCAGACACCAGGCACCCATGAAAGCCATTCACTCACCCTCTCTTGTGCTCAGCTGAGCAGAGGAGAGGGAAAAAAATTTATGAAGGGCTCATGAGTTGAGATGAGGACTGGAAGAAAACACTCTCAAGGACCAAACAGGTTCAAATTTAAAGGTATAAAGTAAATTTATTAATAACAGCATCAGAGATGGATAATGAGAAGTAAAATAAGCCTTTAAAACATTTTTTTTCCCCAAGCCCCTCCCTCCTTCCCACCAACAGCACAGGGAGACAGGATGTGGGGGTTTTGGTCAGTTCATCATTCAAGAACTCCTGTTCGCTCAGGGAGAGGAGTCTTTCCTCTGCTATGCTGTGGGGTCCCTCCCATGGGAGATAGTTCCCCATTAACTTCTCCAGCGTGGCTCTAATTTCACGAGCAGCAGTCCTGCCAAAACTGCTGCAACATGAGTCTTTCCCATGGGCAAGCAGTCTTCCCAAAACTCTGTGGCATGGGTCACCTGTCCACAGGATGCAGTCCTCTAAAGATAGGCTGCTCTAGTGTGGAAGCAAGGGCCCTCTCTCTTCATCTCTGGAAGCAGGAGCCCTCTCTCTCCATCTCTGGAGGCAAGGGCCCTCTCTCTCCACTGGGTCTCCCACTGGATCACAGCTTTCTCCGGCATCCACCGGCTCCAGCATGAACACTTCTCCCACAGGCTGCGAGTGGGCTTCTGCATCCCCCGTGGACTTCATGGGCTGTAAGTGGACAGCCTGCTTCACCACAGTCCTCACCACGGCTTGCAGAAGAATCTTGGCTCTGATGCTTGGAGCACATCCTCCCCCTCCTTCTCCACTGACCTTGGTGCTGCCGTGTTGTTCTCCTTCACATGTCCTCACTTCCTCCTCTTCTCTGACTAGAAGAAAAACTGCCCATAGGTACCATTACCAAAAAGTTCAGCTAATTCAAAGATTCTTGCAGGATCCCCCAGCGCCGAGAGGTGGATCTTGTCTACATTCCTCATTGGGGAATCACTTGTCATGCTTCCACTGCTGGCCAGGCGGCCCTGCCACCATCGCAAGGGCAGTGGTGGTTGCCACAGTGTTGGCGCTATTTAACGCCTCTCGTCATGGGGGGCACCAGGAAGCAGAAGCCACCGCCTCAGCCCCTGCCCTTCTGCTCATGGTGTGGCTGGCTAGGGGCAGCCAGGCAGGCAAGGCTCGTCACAGCCCACACCAAGATTGCAGTGACCGCAATGGCGCATCACTGCTTGCTATGCCATGATGGCCCCGGCGGCAGTGCCTTGCCACTCCTAGAAAAAACTGTGCGTGTGCTGTTTCAATTTTCTTCTTAAATATGTCATCACAGAGGCATTACCAACCTCTCTAAGGACCAGCAGCATGTCTGTCTTCAGAGCCATCAGAGATTGGCTCTCTCAGACATAGTGGAAGCTTCTAGCAGCTTCTCACAGAAGCTACTTCTGTGACCCTCCCCTACTATCAAAAAACCAGGCCGTCCCATATCAACACACCCACATTTGTAACATGGTAACCTCTTTTTAATTGTGTGGGTTCAGGATCTAATGAAACTAAGTCAATTTAATACTTTTTCCCATTACATGAAGTTTTCTAGGTTTCTTCTGCCTGTGTAATCCAGCCATCCTTGGGTATTTAAAGCTAATACATCTGTAACATTACTGTGTTCATAGAGCCCTGCATATAATTTTGCTTTCTCCTTGCATTCCACTAATTAAATTTTATTTTTTAATGTAATTAAGAGTTGGTCTTGAAATCCATTCTGCTAATGTTGGTTTTTTGTTTTCCTTTTGAAACAGAAACTACAAACAACAGATTGTAGCTGTCTCTTTACGTGAGACAAGTCACATTGTTTAACCAGAGCCTGATTAGTCAAATTAACTGACATGAGAATAAGTGGTTGCTCTGAAGAGGTAATGTGCTGCACAAGACAATGCTCAGAAATATCTTAACGTGGAAATCTAAGAGAGGAATACGTACTCAGATTTCAAAAGAATTAGATTTGAATAAGAATAAAAAATATTCTGAATCAGAATGAAATATGTTCCTGCATTCTCATATATTATCCTATTAGCACATGAACAGGGAAACATTAATGGAGGCGGCTTTGTTGTTGACTGGAGTATGTGACATGGAAAACTACATTCCAGACTGCGTAATGCCATAAAATTTAAAGTACACAGGAACACTTTCTTCTAACTGTGCAGTAATCAGAGCTAGTGCTGTTCACTGGAAGCACACTGCTTCCCCTAGTTAGCATATTCCATGTCTCCTATTTTTCTTTTCTTTTTTTTTCTTTTAGCAATAGATGCTACTGTAGGTATCCTATGCATCTTTTTAAAAAACCAGCAGTTTAAAATCAAAAAGAAATTGATGGAAAGACAATTACAGTATTTAAAGGTGACCTACAGTCAAGTCTGAGTTTTACATGGCTAAGATAAGGTTTTAGACCTGCAGGAGTAAGTATTCTTGATATCAGTTCTCTAACTTCAAGGTGCAACCTAAAATAGACCATCTGGTTAGATTATAATTACTGTGCTCCTACCGATATCGCTGCCATCACTATTGCTGCTACTGTTACCACTATTACTAATACTATTTTTTTTTTCAAGGAATAAGCAGGATTTTATTAATCATAAATATTTCTTGCTATTTAATTTTATCCTCAGAGAATTTTGCATCTTGCATACTTTGATAGAAATATAAGCTCATTAACGGAATATTTTTTAACCAGACCATTATGACTTCATTTTGAATCAAAGCTCATTAAAACAATTATAATCAAATGTTTCATTTTCTTTTTCCCTTGTGAGGAACAGCTGAAAAGGTTATGTTTGTTTTTCATTATCTGAATCTTTAGGGCTATATAAACAGACTATACAGACTTGGTTTTGCTCCTTTTTCTTTCCATTTAAGCAGAGCATTTATGGGTGCAGTTACTGGGATCCAAGAAGAGTTGTAGCATGTGTCGCAACCCAGGCCACACTCAAATCAGAGACAATTTTTGGCTTTGTGCCTAACTATGCTACTTCACTATCAAAGGTCCAAACAGGGGCCATCTCTTCATGCTGCACCACTGACAATCATCTGAGAGTAGACACATCAGGGATGGGTTTGCTTCTCCTTACCTTGCTCCACTTGCAGGAACCTATGCACCGTGAACAGGAGGAAAGGGTAAGATGGTGGAACGGGTGAGATGGAGAAGTGCCTCACTCCCATTTTAGATTAAGTAGTTCATCGTTCAAGACAAGAATGACCAATTAAGAGAAAATATATGCTCAAACCCCAGTAAATCCATGTAACAATAAGTTTAGAACTAGTAAACCTTACTCTCACAGAGCATTACCTTCATATGGAAGACAGTATTTTTTTTCTTTTGAAATAGCTAAAAAGTATATATCATCTACAAACCAGAAAATCAGCACTTAGCTATAGTCCAGAACCACTTACTTCACATTAAACATTAATTTTTTTCAGTAATGAGATTAAAACCTGAAAGCTGAAGAGGCAATACTAAATGAAAGCTCCAAGTTTGTTCAGACTTTCCTGTTTCTGTTGAAGATAACAATTTTTACTATCCTAATATAGCAGAATTTCTGTACGAACTCAGTGTAAGTACAGTTTCCACGCAACAGAAAACAGCTAGTACAAGGCAGATGATGTGCAAAGCTCTACAATGACAAGAAATCCGTAACACAAATATAAAATTATTTTTTTTAAAAAATCCAACTTTAATGCGCAGCTCTTCTACTGCTAATTGATCTAGAAGTCTATGTCTAGTTTTAAAGGAAGAGATAATACAATACATATGGTCACATCTTGAAGTAAATAATATTTGAACACTTTCTAGAAGCAAACTTCTTTATGAAGATGTATTTCTGGCAACCACATTAGCCAATGGTTAGGGTGATCTCTTGGACTTATGGGTTAAAGCCAACAGTTTCTGGAGTGTAGGGAGAGAGCCTATTACCCATCTCTTCTACCTCAGCACAAGACAAAGAGGTGATGATCTCAAGGATTTTCAGCACCATGAAGGCCTGAGTTGTCCAGCCCACTCTCCCAGACCTATCAATTGTCCTTTTCTTTTTTCCAATTTATGGATCATTTCCTAGGTTGTGAGGTTTTTCATGACATCACAGCAATAAATAGGAATGGCTTTCATAAAATCTTCTTGACTAGTATATTAGAGAATCATTTAGTCTAAATATGGATATGCATATCCACGATTCCCTGTTTTAACTTAATTTTAAATGCTCATTGCTAGCTCAAGCAGGAAGATCCCTGTCATTTTTATTTTTTCCTTATGTCTTTTCCTTGTTTTTCTTTTTTTTTCTTTCTTCTCTCTTGTCTTCTTTTTTTCTTTTTTTTTTTCCTTCCTCCCTCCTCCAGGCTCTAACAAGATCAAAAAATTTCCAAACCACAGATAAAGAATTGATTTGCACATGCATGTGCTAGGAAATTTTCTTGCACTGTAATGGACATGAAAGCTCTGCTCTTTCTGAGGTGCAACATACCTGTCTGTTTTACTATAGACAGATCTTCCATTGATTACAGGTGTGAGTCAGGTGAGCAAGCAACGATTTTTTAAAAGACAGCACATAAGAATTAGATAATGTGTCATGTCTAAGAGTCCAGCTAATTCTTTACAATAAACCATAATAATAATAAAATTAATAGAGGGGATAGTTGCAGTTATATTTTATTTCTAAGACTGTTTCCAAATGCAGGCCTCAGACTAATGGACATTAGATTTATTTCAGTTTAATATCAGTTTAACTTTCAGGGTAGAACTGTCAACTGTGTCATCAGTCATCCCCAGCCAGTTGCCAGGGGTGAGATACAGAAGAACAGGAGAGTGAGGTACAGAAGGAAGCAAAGAAACAAACATCTTTAAGTCTAAGTACTCCTGCCTGCACCAGAGTTTACTTTGGCTATTCATAATTAAAAAGTTTTTTCCAAGAGACAACAAGATATAGACATTGCACTGTGTGATGGAGTATGTGATTTTTTTTTTTACCTCTATTATTTAGGAAGGCCAAGTACGACCCTTGTGTCAAATCTGGTCTCCATCTGGGGTATTTTGCAGTAGTCAGAAGACGTACTGCTTCTCTCAGGACGGTGCTACTCTGTCCATACTTCTCCAGCTCCCACAACATGGCTGTAGTCCTTGCACCCTACTCAACAGTGGCCAAGTGTATTCAAGACCCTCTTGCCTACATAAAGATGATATTTTCCCCATCACAATTATATTTGCCTGGAGGATCCAATTTTTCTTTGAGTAAGAGGATTTATTTTAAATTTGTTGTTGTTGTTGTTAACTACTTGTTTTAAGGACAGCAGCAGAGTAAAAGGCGGTGACCTACTCATGGATGCTGAGATCATTTAAAGTTGTAAAATGCAGAGGCAGTATGGCCAAACCCAGACATTCCAAAGTCATGAATCAGGCCCCATAAATAATGAGATAGCCTCAAAATAATGATAAAAAAACAAAAAAGAAAAAAAAAAAAGAAAAAAAAAGAGTGCTGGTTTCTCTCCAATATCTTCTGGATTAAATTTTCAAATTGTTCTCATCTAACATGAGTACTGTGTATTTTTTGTTTTTAAGGAAAACTGATATTTTTAAAATACTAAATTGTGTGCATTACTTTTGTTTTCAAGAAAAACATCGAATATGACCACTCTTGTGAGAATATTATAGGAGCTGGAAAGAAAGGAATAGTGTCTATAAATTGCAATAGTCTTTTCCAGTCACTTTTGTAAGACTTAAACATTTTATATCCTAGCTGTGCTTTAATTAAAACCAGTTACTTTCTTTTGTTTGAAACAGCTGAAACAATTCAGCTCTTAGAAAAAAAATAAAGGAAAGAGAATAGAAGAAAGAAGCTATCTGGAAGGGTTTCTAATAGTGGGTGTAAATCCAGCCATAATCAAGATTTATTTGTACAAATCATTTCAGTGGGAAAATAGAGCCTCCAAAGTGTGCATTCAATTAAATGTCATACCAAAGCTTTGTTATCTTTCTCTTAGACCTGGCTAGTATCTATGTATATTGTAAGTCAAACATAAGAATATAATAATAATAAATAATTCCTATTTATCATTAAAAGCTGACTCCAGTGTCAGTCATTGGGGGTCTGCATTTCTGTTGGTACTTGTAAAAGCCTGAAGGCAAAAACAACTTTATTATTACAGATTAAATCAAAGTCAAATATTAACTTATGAACCCTCTTCAGACTTCAAAAGTTGGGCAGCATTTTTTGCCTCTTATCTGAATTCCTTAATAATGCATTAGAAGACCAAAATTTCAGAAGAATTTGTTTGAGATTTCTTCTTTTGCTTCACTGCAGTTCTCAATGAGCAATGCATCATCCAAACACATTACAGAAATTAGAGTCTGCATTCCATTATGCATTCAGACGTTTATAGCAGAATGATAAACCTGTCTGTACCTCAGGGAGTTGGCTTTATAAATCAAGGCTTCCTGTAAAAAGATTACATTCCAGTTGAAATTATTGGGGTTCTGAATCTTCTTTCCATATCATGTTATAGTATACATCAGAAAAAGAAAGGAGAATGGAATTAAAGTGGAGAAAAAGTGAGGTTTTAGTAGAGGCAAAATGTGTTATTACTTTATTTTGATTTTCTGAAAGAAAGCTGAGATTCTGAAGTTTTAGGATTGAATGCTTCACTATTATGGAGCTTATACAAAACAAGCCTCTCTTGTTTTAAATCTCTTAATCTATTTTTGAAACTTATGTGCTTCTGTAGTACCAGAAAACCTCTGAAGTCTTTCATGGATTTATCATCACTGAACTCCTCTGAGGGAGGAAAACACTGTTATCACTATTTTAGAGATCAGATGTTAAAGCACAACTCCTCAGGTCTTGCAGATGAGCTCTGACAGAGCGAGGGATTGAGCCAGTGCCTCCCAACCCAAAGGTCACACAGGAGATGGAGAAATTAGAAATGCAGTCACAGAATCACAGAATCACAGAATATTCTGAGCTGGAAGGAGCCCACAAAGATCATCGAGTTCAACTCTGAAGTGAATGGTCTACAGGAAAGCATCCCTTTTCAGCAAGCAGGACACAGTGGGTCAGAACACAGTCTCATTAGCAATAGAAAGGGATTTGGATGGGACATTCTGTGGTGTGAATGTCCTGGAGGCGCTGCAGCACCTGGCAGCAGGTGCCATGTCATTTTTCCCACAGGTAAGATGCTTCTGTTGAGCTCAGAATTTCACTGCCTTAGTAAACGTAATGAGAAATTAGTCTGCTAATGCGTGAGGAGCAGAAATTTGAGTTCCACAGAGGGCATTCACTTATGACCATCCTCATGTCTTCTTCCACCACATATCAAGTTTCAATGGGACCTTTCTGAAATGTCTGTATTGCAAATTATGGTCAATATAACAATGATGGTCACACAAAACCAGGTGAATAGATATGTAACGAGATATTATTTTTCTTGAAAAGGAAAGAGTTTTCTCTGTGATGTCAAGTGAGCACAACATCCTCTAAATAAAAGTTTGGTACATCTTAAGTTAAGAAACCATTATACATGGCAGGGCTTATTAGGATGAGGCTTTGAGTAAGAAATATTAAAAATAAAAGAAATTAGGGAATATAAGAAATTGGATGGAGAATGTGAAATTATCTATGGTTTTCTGCTTACATATTGTAGCACTTGACTTCATTTCATTTATGTCTGTAAATTCAATAATTCTCACTGCTCCTCAGCAGACATGCCTTTCCTCTGACAATCTGCCACAAAATACTTAGTTAATTGTATCCTGTGTATATTCAATACCCGGAAGGAAAGAAACTTCATGATGGAGATGCATGAAAATAGTAATTTTGGAGGTAGATGAATCTCGAAAGTCACCTCCCATAATTGTTAACATTGAAATGTATATGTGTGAACTGCAAATTTTCTTTATTTTGTTATTTAAAATTTTGCAATGGAATTTCAGACCTCAGAATAAAAAACCACTGAGCTAAACTGACAAAGTCTTGTTCTTGTATGTCAAAACACTTAGTCCAGTAAATGGCCTGAAATCCTATTAATACAATAGAGTTAGGTGTTTGGGGTCTTTAATTTATACAACTGAGGCCCACAGTGATTTCACTA
The DNA here is from genome assembly GCA_013397845.1 of Melanocharis versteri. Taxonomy (NCBI): domain Eukaryota; kingdom Metazoa; phylum Chordata; class Aves; order Passeriformes; family Melanocharitidae; genus Melanocharis; species Melanocharis versteri. Next base: position 176,018 of record VZTG01000485.1, read on the forward strand.
TCTACACCTTTACTTCTTTTAAGCCACAATGACTTACCATCTATGCGTTAACTGTATTTTGTTCACTGATTGAAACAGAGATCTTTAGGACTAAAACGCGTCTTGAGAGCTACAGTTTACATCCACCCTGAAGCAATTGAAAAGCTTCGTGGCTCTAAAAACCACCAAAGTACACCACCATGTGTGCTCATATGACACTAGAACCTCACCTGAAAAAATAAATTTTTTCACATGTGTGTAAATTCAACCATCCTTCCTATTTTTTCTTTTTTTTTCCACAAGAAATAAAACCCTGTTCCATATTTTTTCTGTAAAAAATGTTCACATTTTTATTTTTCAATCTAGAATCAAAGGCTTCATGCACCACTCTTAATCTTCTTAAACTCTAAATACTTCTTTATTGTATGACGTATAGATATTCCATGTTAAGTGTAAGCTATTTGCCACTCTACCACTAAAAACCTACTCAAAAGCAAAGTCTGATAAGTTAATTTGATCAAGTAAATGTATCCTACATTGTTCACTTAATCTGAGATTTAGAATCAGGAAGGCATGGAATAAAATCTGCAAGAGGAATCTAGTTTGAAAATCAGTAATCCTTACTCTTTTCTAGTTTGTTGCAACTAGAGATGCAGCACAATATAGATAAGGACTCAACAACATATAGAATATCGATTCCTTTTTGTGATTGTTTTTTATTTTATTTTTACATTATGAAATACTCCCAAGAGTACAAGCAAAGTCTGAGGGGGCCAGACACAGATGCTGTACCAGCACTACAGAACAAAGTAATTCAGTGTATGCAATCTTAAAACCATAACCATTAATCTTTTGATGCAGTGCATCTCTGAGTGTAGACTCATAAACCATGTAATAAAACACAGATGTGCCACAAATATTGGAGTCAAGTCCTGCCTTTCCTCAGCCATTTGACTTATAACAGCGGAGTAAGAACATGGGAATGAGCACAAGAAAAAGTCTAAGGATGCAAATGATCAAATCACTTTGTTCTCTAAGACATTAAATTCCTTTAAGAGCTAATTTTTAGTTTTTCAGGTTGACTATAAAACCACCTATTCTACAATGATGCTCTACTTTAGTTTATTAACATTTTCCACTGTCAAGCTGTCAGTTTCACTCTTTAAAATCTTTAAAAATTTACTTCTCTGAGTGAAACTCTTCCAAACCTTATGTTGGAATTTGGGAATATTTCAGAATATTTCAGAATTCATTAGCCATATCTGAGATTGGGCTAGTGAAAAAAAAGCCTCATTTTTTTTTCATTTTCTAACAAAGAAACCACCACAGCTTTTTCTCTGAACAGTTTGAATTTGTCAGCTTCTAAGGAACATAATTGAAATTTGACAAAGGTTAGCATTTACATCACGTGTATGACTTCGACTGTTTCTGGGGAATTTATATAAAATCACAAGCCTATTTTACAGCTCAAGGGACCAGAAAGGAATCATAAAGGAATTTCGTGAGAGCTGTTTGTACTGCTGTGTTAAACCAAAGGAACTAAAACAACAGAAAACAGCATATCTTCCTGGGCATCTCTTTTTTTAATGTGTTTATGTGGGATTATTAGTTACAGCTTTTTGTCCCTCTTTTTCATGAAGCAGTGATGAGATCCACACAAGAAAATGTTAAGAAATAAATCATAGTGGTTTTAGAGCAAAGCTTTAAAGAAAGCAAAGGCTGACAAATGGAAGAAAGAAAACAAAATATCAGATAACTCATAATTGATCAGCAACAATTCCAGCCACTAAATGAGATAGTCATCTTTGAAAAAACTAGGATGTGATCATAAAATTTAAAACCAAATAATAAATCTTGGGCACCTTTTTATGCTATTTCCTCATCTTCAAGTGCCTAATATTGTGATATTATTAACGTAGTTTCAGTGACAGTTTTATTTTACTCATAGTGAGAGGTGATAAAAAAAGCTGAGTTTCTGGGAAAATAATGAATTTTATCAGACAAGGTTCAGGTAGCCATGCCTACAATCTGTTCCTCGGATGCTCCTCAACAGGGTATGCATATGATATGTGTGCGTGTGTGCATGCTTGTCTGTATGCGTATCTCATATAAAAGTAATATAAGAAAGACGTGGTTCATGTGTGAGAGAAAAATCCCATTGAACTATAACAGTCCCAGATGTTTTGAGTTTTCTTTTGTCAGTACAGTGTATATGCAGAGAGCAGCTTCCTCTTAAATAGCTTGCAAACCTCCTAGACTCTTCACTGTACTCATCAATCCAGAGCCACCAGAGAACAGCCAGAGCAATAATATATATAAAACCAGGCCTTGAATCTTTGTATATTTTTAGTAAACATAGTTATTTGGTACCCAGCTGTGCCCCTATGCTATTTTTCATACTGATTTTGTTGCTTAAAGATCAAAAAGCACAGGAATAAACTATATATTGTAAAGAAAGGAAATGAGGAGGCAAAACTCAGATAATTTAAAAAACTCTCTGGCACGTCTCCAAAACACAAAATACAACTATAGAGAAATTCTTGAATATTACATTATGTACCTTGTACAGGGCCAGAATATCTGCACTGTTTGGTTCATGTTACTCAAACTTCCAAATTGTGAAATTCTTTTAGAATTGGCTTCCGCAACCTCATTATCTTTTGTACCATCAGCTACATGAGCCTCAAAGAAGCAGGTTTAAACTTTCAAATATGGCTAATGTAATAATTTAATTTCAAAAGGCCTTTTGTATTGTGTCTGGATGTGAATATGTTTTTCTTCTAGTCTCCTTTCCTTGATAATAATTCCAACTGTGTCACAGACTGTTGAGAACTTTGTCTCAGTGAGACTTTATTACTGATTTCTCTGTTTATTCTGGGGGATCTTAAATCACATGAAACTACCTTACAAAGGGAAAAAAAATATTTTATGTAGCTGGAAGGTGATTGAGATGTGTAAAGGTAATATCAGTGAGAAGTTTTCATTTGAGGACAGATGGCAAGAGTGAGAAAGTTGCTCTATGTAGGGGCTGCCCAAAACTCGACCGGCCTGTCCAGGGTGTTGTGTTCATGGTAGGGTGAAGTCATATGGGTTGAAGAGTTCAGTAGGGATCAACAGCAAACACAATAGACTGGAGAACAGCTGGTTGTGGGAGGAAAGCAAGCTAGGGAAAGATATAAGAAACAGTTATGCACTTGGCCAAGGGAAGAGGTCACCTTTACATAGCGTCCCATGAAGATAAATTCAGATTTACGAGCAAGGAATTTCCACATTGTTTGCTTCTACTACATGCCAAAAAGATTTTTAGACCAAGAAATAACTTCTTTCTCTTTCTTAATTCATGTGGAGGTTTTTGTTGTTTGGATTGGTTTAGATTTCCTTGTGGTGGAAACTATATTTAAAGTCTTGAAATCTTAGCCCCTTGAACCAAAACCCCCAATATTATTATGTCTGAGTTCTGGAATTATCATAAGACATGTACAACATAAATCTGTAATGCTCAAATCCAATCTCTTGTATTCTCTGAGTCTTATCTTTTATGCAAATAGAACCAGCCAAAGTAAGGGAATCCTTACACAGCAAAAAATCCAATTACTTCTCTGTGTGCTCCACCTGAAGAAAGGCTTCTTGATGTGGGCATGGAAAGTGCTTTTACTTTGTATTCAACTTCATTAGGCTGCAAATAAAATATGTGGGTGTGTGTTGATGTACTTCTGTAGAAAATACAAATGCCACAAATATTCTAGATTATTGCATGCAGATGGTGGCAAAGTGTATGTAGATCTAGAATTTTTACCAAATGAAGTCTCAGAGTAAAAGTGTGGTCTAAAGATCCATGTGAAGTTCCTGTTGACCAAAAAGGGACCTGAAGGCACACACATCCAAAGGCAAGGTCTGGACCAAGACACCACAGGAGAAGTTCTGACACTGAAAATGGGTTTATTTAAGTTCAGAAAAACAATGAGCAAGATATCAAAGTGCAGTGCAAGCACGCAGGGAGAGAGATGCATGAAATAGGCTGTGGAGTGAGCACTAGGGAAGAAAGATGCAAAGTGATGTGCTGGAAAAGCAAACATCTGGCATACATGGAAACAAAGGTTGTCCGGATAAAGTGAAAAAGCAGTTACTCAAAAACTGAAGGATCAAAAGGCATTTGAAATTTAAATGAGAGGGCAGTAGCTGAAATACTAAAAAGTAAAGGAAATTTTAAAGATAAATTCCAGGTGTATCAAAATAAGCACCAATAGAGCAGAGTTGTCTGGTCTTTAATTTATCTACAAAGAGAAGAAAAATAAATGGGAATTTTGTTTAGATCACACTGTTTCTAGATACTTCCATATACAATATAGACTCAGAGGGAGTTTTATTTCTTTATGGGTCTATCACTTTCCAATACAGATATCACACTAGAGAAAGGAAGAAAAAAAAAAAAAAGATAACAAGTTGATATTTACTTTGAATTCCAGGAATAGAAATTGTCTGACCTGAAACGTGGAAAACTATTTAGAAAATGGTTTTTTGTAGGTATGTGTGTCATAAAGACTGATGGATACATATATGTATAAGTGGATAGACAAACATCAATATATTTACATGAAAGCAGAAAAAAAAATTTAAATTTAAACAATATATGTAAAATACATGGCTTTTATGAAATACCAATGTTAGTAGTGCAGAGTCTTGTATCTCCTGTAGATGAATCCTGTGCAGGACAACTCTGAAGTACTCATTATTTCTGTGAGAGTTCATGCACAAATTAACTTCTTTTCATTTTGTTTTCCTGAATCTCCTTTCCAAGGAATCAGTGCCTACATTCTAAAACAAACCCTCACTGCTGCTCTCAAGAGCCTACCAGGCAAAGCTGCCCTCCTCCTTGGACCAAGAAATTCTGGAGCTACTGCTGCAGGACCTGCAGCCCACCCAGCAGGGCTGGCCCAACTGTATGTTGCAACCTGCCTTGAAGGTGAGGTAACAAGTTCTTTTTAATAGATCCCTTGGGGTATATTAGAGTGAAATGACACTGAATTACCAGTGTTTACATATACATATATATAAGGTTTATTTTAGAACAATTTGCTTGCAATGGAAGTAGGTATGCAACCATTTTGGCTATTTTTGTTATCTATAGTAATATAGCAATATAAAAGTATGAAAATAAGGAGAATATATGAGGAAAAGACAGAAAAAGAAAGAAAGGATATGAAAAGAGTAGATGGTGGAGAGGAAATATATCACTGCCTGTGGATTCAGTGGCAAGACTTAATTGTTGCAATTTTGGTGTCCATTTGTAGAGGTGATGGTCACAATCTTGATCAGTTGGGTGTTGGGAAAGTCCCATGTAACACAAAGATCAGTTGGTTAATGTATATTTAGGTTTAGGTGGATTGACCAGGTTGTTCTGTTGTAACACTGTGAATCTTGTGCAGTCCTCTGGTGGAAGGCCTCAGGAGAGAAGTCCGGGGGCACTTTGGGGGTCTTTGATGGTTTTTGAGCCTTTCTAAGAGGTGACAGCTGCCTCTCTCATCAGTGCAGCTGAGCTAGTTATGCCCCATCAGAAGGGATGAATCAACCTCAGGCCTTCGTGTGAATGTGACCTTCTCTGAGGCTGGGGTGGGAGGGGAACAGGGGAGTTTTACAACTGAGCCAGTTGTGTAAGGGAGGATATTGGCATGATAAAAAGCACTATCCCACCTCAGCAGGGTCTGCTTCTTATCAGTCTCCCCCTTTATCTAGTTAAAAATCCAGAGCCTCTAGTGTTCATCCTCTCTGTCTTATGTGGATCAAAGATTTCACCATCACATGCAAAAACCTCTCCTCCTCTGTTTCGGTTTGGGGGGTGCAAACCTCACCCCAGAAAAGCACACTCTGCTTTTGCAAATGGCCAACTGTTTGAGTCATTACCAATTAACATGTCAGTCTCTCACACCATCCCAAAAAGCATGAAGCATTAAATCAGCTTGCAAGCTATATTTGTGGTTTTAAGGATAAGCAGATGGAAGGCTGAGGGTTTTGGAAAGAAGGTTTCACCTTCATTCATAGCCCTTCACCTGTCTCACTCCTCCATATCCCATCTGCTCCCACTCTCCAGCCCCTGAATCCCACCTCTGCTCTATAGAAAAAAAGAAAGTAAGAGAAAAAACACTCTAATGCCAAAAGTGAAAGAAAAGTCTTATACTAAAAGGAATAATTTTTTTTTCTCAATGAGACATTTGTTTTCACAAGGAAATTCCTTTTCAGCTAAACAGGCGAAATCATGGCCTTCTTTTCAAGTAAATTCTATTTTCAGACAAAGCTTGAAAATAGAAAAATGTTTTCTACAAACATTTCTATAAAGAAATGGCCTTCTGAGCTCTACTAATGTCAGTTTCAGTGAGTTTATCCCCTAATCTTTTTTGGGCAACTCTCTCCTGGACATTACTGATGAGCAAAGTCTCAAGATTTGGCATGAAAGTTTCATTACAGCCCTGCTACAAGGCACATACATAGATTTTTTTATTCATTAACACACAAAAGCACTCCCGATTCCCCATCATTTACGTTTATAGACTGAAAAACAATAATCTGTTCTAATATAATCTCACATACTGAAGAGAGGAAACAGCCTTTTTCCATTTGTCAATTAAAATATACACTTGATATGAATAGTAACCTTCTAGGTAATTCTCCTTAATCTCATTACTCAAACCCAAATATATTTGCTTGCCTATAATAAAAATTCCACAACCTACAAGGTTGTGCATGCATAAAATTTCAAGAACCATTATTTAGTCCAGAAGGTTTCCATTAATACTACCTGTACCATATATTTGATTTAGAGTTCCCAATGTCTTCTTTGTAGGGATCAATTGGTTTATTGTTTTAAGACTTTTGTCGCTTTATCTGCTAATACAGTATTTCATTTAATGTGTTACATTTCTAGAGATGCCTTACAATAAAAATCTTAATAATTTCAGACATTTTAGCAGGCAATGATTTACGTATGTATGTATGTATTACAATTAAGGATACCTTTAGTATTAACCTAATCAAGCTCCAGTTTGTGGTTAAGTAATCATCACTTTCCTTCAATGAGATCCTGTCTTTTATATTTTTTTTAACATGTATACATACACACATAAAATAAAGTATAATGAAGGGCAAAAAAAAGTTTTCTTTGGTTGTAATTTCTCCTTGTTTTTCTAAATGTATTTTCAAACAAAAAGCAACTCCATTCATAGCCTATCTGCTCTTGAGAATAAAGAAGCATGCATGCTGTTATTATCTCAAGCCTGCTTTCCACTAACAACATTTTGTTCCAGACGTTAGATGGAATAATGGGTTTTAAGAAGTGGCTGATGACTATGCACTAGTTTCTGAAGGAGAAAAAAAATCTGTGAAATCTAATTTGACCAAGAAAATAGTAGGTAGCATCCTACCTCCATGGTAGTAAGCACTTGAACTGAAACATCGCAAGAATATTGAAGTTGCCCCTCTTCAGTGATGAGGCCCACCCAGGTATTTTCAAATCCCTGCTGGTGCACACACTGATGGAGGGAGGTTTCCCACTGACCACTGGTGGGCCCACTGCTCAGTATTGAAGGAAGGGAAGTAGGAAAATCTGCAACATGAGGAATGCTCTTACTAGTGAGTGAAAGATAATCTGCGAAAGTTACTGAGTTGGACAGTGTCATGGACAACTTGCTGGTTTGCCTGGAAGATGGGTTGCATCATAAAGATGGTTTTTCAGGGTGCTGGACCTGATTAGTGCATTTTACCTGGAAGATCAAGAGAAGATGAATGCACTACTTCAAGAGTCCTGTGGGGAATTCTCTGTTTACTCACCTGCTTGCATCACTGTGCTTCTTTCTCAAGATGATGGGAGCACCCTTCAGTCACCAGATTTAGACTTTAGAATAGCCTTCAACGCCTTCCACAGATGAGATCTGAAGGAAGGTTTATTGGAAAACACCTTAAAAATTAAAAATCTTCCTGCAGAAGGAAATGTGGCATTCCACATATGAAAAAAAAAAAACAACTCAAACCAATTTACTTCTTCATTATAATGATTAGATGACAGAACAGGGAGTAGAGAGATATTTTCAAAGGAAAGCATTATTTCATTGTATAGATAATCACCTTTGTTTAATGTAATTTAGAAATTCCAGATATTGGATAGGTAAATTAGGAAGATAAATTGCTGGTGACAGAGACAGGATCAGAGAGATTCTAAGGACTGTAGAATGTATGTTTTATCTCCACAAACACATATTTTAATACCCTGTGTTTTATTTCTGTACAAAATTAGGCTAGGTTACCTTTGCCTAGTAGAGATAATTATCTTTTATAGAAGAGAAGAGTGCATAAATTCTGAGGGAAATGTAATGTCTTTTGACATAACTTTAGACCACCCACACAGCAAGCAAGAGAAACCAATAATCTTAAGCCAAATTATGTTTAAATCACTAAAAATATCTTTTTCCTTTTTACGTGTCTTGCGTTGTCTAATAAAAACAACTGAGCTGGTTATGAACTATTCAGAATTTTTGAGCCCACTCTTCTGTCCAGTCTATGACATAGTAACTATTTTTTCCAAATATAAAATTAATTTTCAGTACAAATATACAATCCAATGTATTCTGAAAACAGGCCTGCAATTTAGAAGGCAAAAGATTGCCATCTATTTTTAGGGCTGTATATCTTTTAATACCTGATATCAAGTCAAAATCCACTTTGATGTAAAGGATTAATGAAAGAAAAGGATGCAAGTGTTTTATGCATCTTATTAGAACCTGTTTTTTTCTTTACCTAAAATTGAGAATTACTGTCCACCTTATCCTCACCACACTTAGCACAGATTTTAGAGATTACTGCTGCAAGAAAAATCTCACAGCACTGCACAGGATCTAATTTATGCTTAAGAGGTAAAAAGAGCATGTTCTGTGTGAGTACCACCCACCCCCATCCATGTCTCCAGGAAAGGGACATAGGAACTTGGGAGTTGAATTCAAGATCAGTTTCCCTCAGTCAAGAATGGATTTCAACCAAAACCCCTGGAGGCACTGGGAAAAGTTTACCATGAATTCAAATGAGACTTTGAGTGTTTTCCTAGATAGTAAGGAGAGACCGTTAATGAAAGAGACTTTATTTGTGAATCATAGAAACATAAAGTATGGAAAAGTCCTCTAAGATCCTCAAGTCCAACCATTAACCTAACACTGCCAGGTTCACCACTAAACCATGTCCCTAAGCACTAGGTTGACAGGTTTTTTGACCACCTCCAGCAATGAGGTGACTCCACCACTGCCCTAGGCAGCCTGTTCCAATGCCTGACCACCATTTCGGTGAAGAAATTGTCTTGATAATTTGAAGATGGTTCATGGTGATTTTTGCAGCTACCCTGTGTGGGACCAGAACTGGATTTTGTGGGCCCCTTCAAACTCAGGATATTCTCTGATTCTATGATTTTTTCAAAGACAGGCACAAGATCTGGCTGACAAATATTTGCATCTATCCAGAAAACTCAGAATATGACATCCTTAATTATAGTTAGAATCACATGTAATATGTTTATCTGCTAGAAGTTCTACTGACTTCAACAGAACCACCAGGGGAAGAAGCAGTCAACAACTTCACACATATCCAGATTGTAAACCCTACAGTTTTATTTCTCTACATTAACTGTTTCCTCTGTATTGCCCTAGGGCGGGCAGCTCTTGGCGTTAAGGGAAGTAATGATCTCCTTTCCTTGACCCTGCTTTCTCCTGCTGTGACTAGTACCAATAGTAACAAAAATATTTCCAAGGTAAAGTTCCAATCCTATACCTGAGGTTATTCTGGAAAATGTTTTTTGCTCATCAGACCTGTGACTTTGCTTAAGTTAAAAGAGTCCTGTGTTCTCTGCACTTTCTCCAGTAACAGTGCTTTGATTCAGTGAGCAACCAGCTTGAGTTGAAAACAGTGATTAAGCTTGGCTCAAGTTATGAGAATCATATCAAAACTTTTAAAATTCAGTCCAAAAAGTGGAATAAAAACATACCTTTTCCTTTAATAAAAAAATTATGAGCTTTTAAAATAGAACTTAAAACAAGTGGTCTGAATGAAATTTTAGTTGTGACCTGAGGTATCGCTGTTTTTCCTTGTAAATCCCAGGAGCTGCAAGCTATTTGGCTAGAAAATCAGTGAAAGCTTGAATAAACCAGATTCTCTAACTCATATTTTTGCACAAGATAAAAAAATTAGTTGTGTAAAGTCAGGTAACACTATGAAACCAGGTAAAAGGCAGTAGCAAAGAGAGGTATGAGGAGAAATGTTTCTTTATCCTTCTCTTGAAGTTACTTAGCACAAATGAGAGCACACTCGTACATAAGAGAAAGAAATTGCATGCTAAAAGAGAATGTCCATATGAGATAGGTTTAATTCATTTTTCCCATGACTTTTGTAGTGATGAAAGTGAAAGCATCAGAACACATCCCAAATACTTGTCAGCATTGTGCAGGAGTGGGGTATCTAAACCTAACCTGAGTCCAAACACTCGGTCGGGTGCTGGGAGTCCATTGTCTCTTCCTCACCTGCACAGAAGAGACCATAGGCTGCCTTTCCCCAGGTACCCATGCCTAAAAGGAAAGGAAATTGCCTCACTTTGTTTCATTATTTGTTTACCTGAAGCCTGGATTCATGTTATTCACAGCAAAATTACTAAGTTACAAGAAACCTACATTTTGATGGGTTATTTACTTTCTAACATTTTTAAATTACAGTAACATTGTTCTGACTCTAACAGTAGATGTAGAAACCCTTCCCATGTACCAAAAAAACTAGCTGAGCTTAGCTGACGTCTGTGAGCTAAAGACATCTTTTTGCTGTTGAGACACAGAGTTTGTGCAGAAATGCACACAAACCCGCAGAACTCTTCAGTTTTAGATCTGAAGAGCTAAGCATTTCACTGGCTCTACTCACATCGACGCGATAATGGGCTTAAATGCTTTGCTGGTCTGAGGTTTTTAGGTATATACATGTTTATTCTTCTTTTTAGGCATACAAGTATATTCTTTCTCTGCAGAGTAAGGTTATAGCACTGCTAAGGCTGTTATGTTACATTTAAAACACTGGCAGAAGAAAGACATTAGAAAGACTGTTTTCTGTAAATTGCACTAGCTGTGTAGCTGCAGAGGAGCTTCATGGGATGGCAGCCTTTGAAGACATGTGCTACCTGTCAGTGCACGCCTTTGCCCCTGGCATGTGGGGGCATCATGTGAAGAAACCGAATGAGGATCTCTTTCTGATGAAATGTGTTCATGCGCAGTTGGCCATGCAGAGAATCACAGAATCACAAACTCATGGAGTGGTTTGGGTTGGAAGGGACCTTAAAGATCATCTAGTTGCAATACTCCTGCCATGGGCAAGGGAGTCTAGCATAAATATTGGATCCAACAGCAGTCAGGTAAAGTGGTGACACTCAAGCCACAGACCACACACTGGGTATGGTTGCTGGGAAAATGAGGAGAAAAATCTTTCACCTGCTATACCCTGCTGGGATTTGCACTTTTTGTTACCAAAATATATCACTATGTGCCCATAAATCTGCATCAAAAGTAATGCATGAGAGATTAAAAGCTGCTTCAAAGTCTGATCAAGACCCAGGAAAAAGGTCTCTTTAATTTCAAACTCCAAGAAATTTTGCTCATAAGAGCTTTGCTAAAACAGAACAATCTTAATTCTCTCAGGTCTGAAGGAATGAATTTGTCTGCAAAGTAATATCTAATGGCAGAGCTTTTAGCATTTAAATCATCCCACCTCATTTCAGCATTTAAGGGTCTGCCTCCCAAAGGAGAGAAATCCCTGGGTGCAAGCAGTTGATCTACACAACCACAGCTCTTCAAAGTTTAACAATGAGGAATTTGCATTGTTTCAATCAAACATCCATTCTTCCTTCCCCTGGTCCAAGATGTGAGAAGCTGGAGACTGTCATAAATACATATCACCATTTCTCAAATTTTACCTGCTGTTTTTTAAACAACAGGAGTAAAAACGTTGTATTTTCGCATGTTCCCTTGAGTTCACAGGGATTTAAAACATTTCACCAGCACATTGCAGTTTTTACCTATCATTTTACATTTTAAAGTGGGACAATGCAGCACTGGAAATGGTGAAGATATAAGATAGAGATCTGTTTAGAAAAGGTTTTAATATGGTAAAGTCAATCTAAAATCTGTACTAGGCAGGGAAGTGTCAGGGGATAACATGAGCAAAGGGAATAAAAAGAGCTCTGAAGAGCCCATACCAGTTGCTAATACTTAATCTCTTTAAATAATGAATTAGCTGCTCATATCCAGTCGCTGCTAAGAGAAAGCACTTTCTTTGTGAAGTAAAGCTTGAATAGCCATGAATTATTCAATATAAAGTGTGCCAGTTAAAATGGCTTGATATTGGAAGTCAAGTGTAAGATTATCTTTTGTCTGTCAGAAAGCATCTCTCCCATGTTACTGAGACTTGAGGGGGGTGGAAAAAGGGGCCAACCAGGGCAGAAACATGTCAAGAAAAGTAAGGGAGGTATTGTAGTAACATGCAGAAGCATTTCCACTTATGTATGGGCCTCAGTCCTATGCAGGAAATATTCTGCCAGACTTTATTCTGCTTACTGTTTCTGTTCTCCTTTACCTCCATCACTGCTCCTTTGTCTGTGACTCAGAAGCACTCATGATGCAGTAACAATCCTCCAAGGCTTCTTCCAGCAGAGACAGTATCAGTTATTGATCTGCCAGCCTTTGCTGATGTGGAGCATTTCTATACTCAGGTTTCTAATGGACCTTTCTACTGTATCACAATGTTTACTTTACAAGAATGCACCTTGCAGAAAAGTCTGGCACAGAAAATTACTGTTTCTCAGGAAAGTTTAGGTCATGTAGCCTTGAGCTATGGCATGGGCTTTCTAAAGGCTCAGGTCTGCTACATATTGAGGGGGGGTCGGGGGGAGGGCGGTTCCTTCTAATACCATCCACATGGTTGATGGCACCTCCACAAATGTCAAACACTCCTTTTATTTTATTTTCTACCTGTGTTTTGAATAGATTCCATATATTTCTTTTTCTTTTTCTCTTTTTCTTCTTTTTCTTTTTCTTTTTCTTTTTCTTTTTCTTTTTCTTTTTCTTTTTCTTTTTCTTTTTCTTTTTCTTTTTCTTTTTCTTTTTCTTTTTCTTTTCTCTCTGTCTTTTTTTATTTGTTTCTCACTATTGCAGTTGAGTTCAAAATATCACAAAGTTCTGAAGCTGCAGAGAAAAGCACGTTGGTGTTTTGGAGCACATTTTTTTTCAATCCCTCTTTTCCATTTTTCCTCCTCAAATTCCTCCAGTACTCAGATTCTTTCTACCTCACCAATGCCTTCATCATGTCTTTTTATTTCATGTGTATGTGGTTTGTGTTTGGTGGTTTTTCAGATACAGTAGTACAACATTGGCAACTAACCCATAGATGTAGCATCCAAAATGTTAGTAAATTGGACAATCTACATGGGCTATATACAGCTTACCACTTAAAATTTCCAATTTAAGCATCTTACTCTTCTCTTCGTCGATTACACCAGCAGGCAGGAACTAGCAGCTCTGACCAGAGATTAGTCTGTGTGTATCAGCAGGATTCTGAACTGGGGTGCTACCATGTGACAACAACACTGAGCCTCTTTAAGCAACTAGCGTAAGACAGAACAAGTCAAGATGACTTAATCACTTCTAGAATACTTTAACTGCCATTATTCTCTGCAATCCATTTTATACTGATTTTGACAAGAATTTATGCAAGCCTGACACCTCTCAGAAATACAGCCTTGGACTTTGAGATGAGGCTAGGGAAGATAAGGGGTATCTTTTGTCTCTGGATCACTGATATGGTCTGTGAAGGACCATGCTAGTACTCCCAAGGCTGAGACTGAGAACTATCACTTTCCTATCTATCAACTGGAAGAAGAAAAAAAAAGCTGTAACAACACACTGAAAAGTAATGCCAGCTGTAAAAAAACGTCATTAAAGGATTATACTTGGAGTTGACTTACTTAAAAATGAAAGAGATAGAAGAGTTACTGCATACTTTTTGGGAACAACTTCAAGCTCTTCCTTATCTGTATTAATGTAAAACTGCTAGTGCTATTGATCAGTCCATGTTTGGATAAATTTCTCAGGACATAAAAGTGACTTACCTCTTTGTCTTAACAGAATAATCCATCCAAGATCTCTTCCATTTATTTTCATGTTTCTGTTGAAACCCAAAGAACCAGACTTTTCTAGCCAGACCCAGCCCAGGACAGAGAAAACACTTGTGGTGGTCAGTTTCACCTGTGCTGACTATGGATTAATAAAGAAGCTGCAATTTCAAGTATTTGTTATTTCTATTTTCTCAGGCACATTTCTGCATGTTGGGTGACATTCAATTGTACTTTTAACAGATATTAGCCAAATAAGCAGTGGTAGATTAGTTCTCTTTTCTTCAGCCTCAAATGTGACCTGATTCAGAATAAAATCTGAATTATATCATGAAACGAAAAGAAATAAATCAAATTAGGGCCCAGAACTTTCCCTCTGGACAAAGATAGTTGTGCTATTATATGGAAAGTATTTTGAGTTAGAATTTTTTCTTAATACAGCACTGATATAAAATTAATATAAATAATCTAGTATTGGGAAGATTAATCAGAATTGAGAAAAAATACACTAATTCCTTTGTTTTGAAGGGAGATATTTGCATGATGTCTTTTAAGATATGGCTTGCAATGTCCTTGTTCAACACATTAAGAATATACAACATGTTGCATGAAAAATAAAGGCACAGTCTTTAGAGTCATTTAAGATTGATGTTTAGTAACAAATGAAAACCATTTGCCACTCTCCTCAGAGAAATTTTGGAATGAAAGATTAATTATCCATATTATTGTGAAAGCTAGATCCAGAAAAACTCTCTTTTGTTCCAGAAATTAATTTAAATGTATTGAAATGATTTCTCAGAATTTATATGGTGCCTTTTCTCATTATCTATGGATATATACTTCAGAGTATTTAAAAGAACACAGATTTTAGCAAGGAAAAATTAGAGGCCTGTGGCCTTTTAAATGTCAAGGACTATATTATGGTCTCAGTTGTATGAAGCTGATTCTTGCTGAAATTAATATAAGTCCCAATATATGCTGTTCATAATCAGAACCAATTGTTTTTCTGCTTGCACAATTCAGGCAGAGAATGAGAAGACTTAGGAAATGAGAAGACTTAGGAAACCGGGCATCACAAGGCAGTGTCATTCTTTTGTTCTCAGAATGTGTAACACACTAAATCTGATTGTTCTCACTTGTGGCTTTAACGGGATTTTATTAGATCTTCCATATTTTTACAATTAGAAGAACCTCTGCGATTGTGTTCTGTGATTCTGTATAATTCAGCATTATTTAAGTTTTTTGAACTATTCACATTTTTCATGCTCACTGAATAACAGATTTTCCTTAGCTAGCTTAAGTGAATGTGCTTTTGTCACTTTAAGTCTACAAAAGCAGAAAATAGATCCATACACACTTTAGTCCACTACAGTGATGTTTGGGACATGGGGCATGGTCTGTTTTGGGGACGTGGCACATCTGAAATTTTCCCCCAGAGTGCCTCCAACCTGCATTATATGTCTTGATTCTAAGAAACTTGTGGTCTGTTTGCACTATGTGGCTTCTTGTTTAGATTTTGGGGTTATTGTGTGTGTGGTTTTGTGGGTTTTTTATAAATCAACAGCAGCTCCTGACTATTTACACACTATGCAATACGTATGTCAGACTGACCTAGTTCCTGAAGAATAGTGCTAGATGTCCTGTGCTCAAAAATACCTACACTAATGCTACAACCACCACTATCACTGTTTATGTTGTAATCAGGTGTCACAATGTGTTTTTACATCAGCACTTTTATTGTTTTGGAATGAGGTCTAGAAGAGGGAAAAGAAAACATGCACTTTAACTGGGCCACTGGCATATTTGTAGAAAATATTCAGAAAAAAAACCCAAACAGTTTTTAAAGCACTAGAGCCCTTTGACCTCTTTGACCCCTGTACTACCTACAGAAGAGGCCAAATATACTTTTAAGATGCTGTATGGACACTTCAGAATCGTATTTCACAGTGGATATTTGAAACATAACTTTTTTCTAGGCAGGGCCAAAGGTTAGATTATTATTTTTTCGCTGATACTTTTTCTTGGCCACCAAAACTTAAATAATTGCACATCAACCTATTGGCATATTAGGATATTTTTAGGTCCATGTATTAGCCAAACTTTTCCTCTGTAGGCTCATCTGAATAACTGACCCATCTCTATTTACTCCTGAGCTGTAAAATTCACATTTAGAATAAACCTTTCAACAAAAATCTTTATTCCGGGAGTTTTAATGAATCCACAAACAGATTTAATGGGAAAATATGTACTTAGGTTGGAGGAATACAATACAGGACAAAACTGTTCTGTTGCCCTCTCTAAAAACAGCATTTCTTAACTGGATTTTCATAATACCTTCTAGACTGAAAAATCTCAAAAGTTAGACAATAGGCTTGATCACATCTTGTGCTGGCATGGAAACACAATATCTGATTTTTAAGAGAACGTTCCACTGATCATTTAAAATGAGTGCCTATCACAGCTAAAGGGGTGTCAGCCATACATGTTACCCTTAATCTGTAGTCCATACCCAAATAAAAGAACCCATCTGTAAATCCTGTTCACCTGTAGGAAAATCCCAGTCTTGCTAACATGCAAGATATTATTGTTGCTTTTCCCACATCTATAAATAAATGTAAAGTTCTTCAGTATAAGTCTACAATGCTGTAAGTACAGCAGGTTGGATTTCTTACCCCATTCAACAACAGTAGCGATATATGAAAAAACCAGAGGCGGAAAATGACCTGCACTGAGAAAATTATCCTTCAGATTCAGACACAGCAGAAAAATGTTACACAAAAAGTATTGACCTTTTTCTTATCTACAAAAGAGCAACTCTGTTGCTTTCAGTGGAACTTTATTCGTCCTTTTGGGGGGAACACATTATGTGATTAACATAGCTGAAAACTGTTGTCTTTCCTTCCTTCCTTCCTTCCTTCCTTCCTTCCTTCCTTCCTTCCTTCCTTCCTCCCTTCCTTCCTTCCCATCTCTTTTCCTTCTTTCTCTCCATTCTTTCTTTCTTTCTTCCTTCCTACCTTTCTTCTTACCTTTCTTTCTTCCCCTACCCCATTTCTCTCTCTCTCTCTTTCTTCTTTTTCTGTCTTCAAAAAGCAGTATTAAACTATTTAAGTATTAAACCTATTTAAGTATTAAACCTATTAAACCAGTAAATCAAGGAGGAGACAATAAACATGCCCACTCCATATAGTAAATAATTATTTTGTCCAGCCAGCTGCTGGCAGGTACAAAATCTGAGACAGCTGGTTAGCCAGCTCCTTAGAGCTAACTGCTCTAAAAATAATTTCTTTTCCTTTTCTCTCTCTCTTTTTTTTTTTTTTTTTTTTTTTTTTTTTTTTTTTTTTTTTTTTTTCGCAGCACATATCCAGATACAGAATCTCTGAGATAATTATCAGGGCTGGGATTCTCAACTTAATCATCACTACCAATTCCCTGGAGAACAGTGGCATCTAAGAGCTAACCCCTGCCATGCTGAATCACAGTCACACAGATGAAGAGTCAAAGCCCACTGAGAATTTAAAAGGAGGAGTGTGGTACACAAATCTAATATAATTCTCTACTTTACAATTGAAGTGTAAACTAGGAGACAGTAGCTGATAAAATGCTATTTAAAGTTCGAACACTAACGTCATAGATTATTAGTTTAACAAGGCTTCACGGAAGAGAGTCCATCTGTCTGCATTGTCTAAAAGCAGTTCTACAGTGCACTATCTGTAAGAATTAACTCATTCTAAATTCACTATTAATGGGAAAAAAGTGGAAAGATACACGATCAATTGACTTAATTTGCCGTAACTTTGCACCAAGCATTAAATTAAGAGAAGAGAAAGGTAGACTGCAGAATTATTTCTCTCCATCATCCTCATTAAATTTCATTTCAACAGGGAATTGTGTCACTGGTGCTTTAGTTATCTGCTGTGAATTCAACCCAATATTCAGCTTGAGTACTTTCTGTATGTAACTGCCTATATTTGCAGGTACACAGGATGACATGCATTTACATGATGTCAGTGAATGCCAGGCTTAATTGTTTCATAATCATTTCGTGAAATCATTTATTTTCCACGAATAAACACAGATGCTTTTACTCGCTGCTGGTGTAAATTGAGATTGTTCCACTGACACCAGTGGAGGTGTGCTAATTTACACCAGACGGAGATTTGGCCCGATTATTTAAGGACCTGAGGTATTTGGCAAAGGCTCAATAGGCACAACTGAATTGTGAAGTTTCCTCCTAGGGCGTTTCAGCAGTAAATTACATTTTATACAGAAACTTCAGCTATCTGGATGTAAAATCTTCCTGGAATAAGTGCAGCAAATTAGTTGGTCTGTCAGATGAATGATGTTTGCTACAGCATTTGCAGATGTTCAGTCCTGTGTGAGATTCCTTTGATGCAACTGCCTATAACAAAGACACATTTATCATGCTTACAGCTGTCTAACCTTTAACTAACATTGCTCAGATGGAAGAAACTTCTATACCAGAATTTAAAACTATGCTGTTATGTTTTGTTAAGGTTTGGGTATCAGTAGCAGCATTGGCAGCTTACAAGATGATTGTTCACAGTGAACTGTTTGGTGTGTTGGTTAAGGCTACAGCTTCAGGAGTTTTTAAAATATGTTGGAATTTGTGGTTAAGTTTTTCAAGCATATATTTATTTCTAGCATGCATCATGGAACAAAGAAATTAAGAAAATGTCCTAAATGAACAGGAAAAGTTAAAATCAATAATATAAGAAACTTAGCCTAGATATTTTCTCTCCATCTTACAGTAGTTACAATTTCGTAATCTTGGAGCACCTTGCATATTGCTTGATTTGTGACTTTGGCAGCAGTACAGTAAGATGGAAGACACTCTTTTTCATGAAATTGTAGTGGAATGTATGAACTTTATGCCAAGAATCCATGGTGTCATTCAGTGAGACTTCAGACAGAGTGGAGAAGTCATACGTATATTGGGACAATTTTATACATCTATACAGAGGACCATAAAATGAATGAAAGTTGAATGATTAAAGAACATGAAAGACAAAAAGAGGCTCTGAATTTTATTCTCAATACTGCCACAAACACCTTTATTCTCATTTTCTTTCCTTTTCTCTGGCCAAAAATTAAGTTAAGCAATATTTTGCCATCACTGTTAATTTGTTCTATTTTGTAAAATCCTCCAGAATGCAGTCAGTCATAATATGTGTCGTAATAAATGCAAGAGATTCTGCTCTATAACCTCAAAAGGAACTGTTTCTCTGAATGTCATTAGGACATAGTTGTTTTGTCACAAATCCACCCTCACCTGTTGCTAGAGGAAATTCTATAGCCAGGTGAGTTTGGCAGCAGTCAGATTAAACTACAGGAACACTTGATTAGATTTTTAACTGCTTCCAAAAAAGAAAAACACCCAGTTTTATTCTATGATTTCAGTAATCAGTGCAATGTGATGTGATAAACAGTCAGAAGAACAAGCCTGTATAGATTATGCTATTTTTTCTGGTGTACTTCTAGCTCTCTGTAGCACCATGGCTCCATATTATAAGTAGATATGTATTTTATTTGGTTTCATTCCACCTGCTGGAGAAGGATCTGATCCTTACTTGTGTTTCCCTGAAAAGTGCAATAGAAGAGATATTATTTCAGGAGATATTATTTTCATCCCCTTTTCCTTCCTGAGCACATACAAACTAGTTTAGAGCTTGGCTTCCAAATTAACCTTAGGTGAGGAAGAAGCTGACTTGGCAACTTTTTCTGTCGCGTGGGTTATACTGTACCTCACTCTCTACAACTACCTGAAAAGAGGCTGTAGCCGGGTGAGAATTGGTCTTTGCTCCCAAGTGATGAGTGAAACGTCAAGAGGAAACAATCTCAAGTTGAGCCAGGGGAGGTTTAGTTTGGATATTAGGAAAAATTTCCTCACCAAAACAGTGGGCAAATCCTGGCACAGGCTGCCCAGGGCAATGGTGGAGGCACCATCCCCAGAAAGTCTTCAAAAAGATGTGTAGATGTAGTGCTTAAGGACAGGGTTCAGTGATGGGCTTGAAAGTGCTGGGTTAATGTTTGCACTTGATGATATTAGAGGTCTTTTCCAATCTAAAATATTCTAGGATTCCAAGACTTTGCTAAAGAGTTTGTCAGAAACAGTTTTGTGGGTACAACTCCACTGCAAACTGCTAACACTTCATTACAAGCAGCTCTGCCCTCCTTGTAAAGCCATTTAAACTTGGTCTGAAAAGGAATGCCTGGCTCTGATGTCTTGTCCTGCTTCCCACTGAATTTGGTTTAAGCAGGCTGGTAATGACTATCACATAAATCCCATTTGCTGAGCACAAGGCAACATGTTTGAGGTCACTTTAAGCTTCGGCACAGAGCTGGGTATCTTTCAAACCTATCCTCTGACATCTCTCAAAACTTCCGCCAACTGTACCAGAGGGTTTAGCTGAGAAAGGCAAGCAGCTTCATGACAGAGTAGTAGCACACATGCCCTGGAGGGCCTTGAACTGTTGGAAAAGCAAAAAACATTGAGAGCAAGGAATAGCAAATCTATTATGGGACCCTGTGGGCAAAGTCTGCGAGGCCTCATGGAACATCAGCTGGTTTAGAGAATCTCTTAAACTTCTGGGTATTCACCTAAAACATGCTTCTGCTAATATCACTGGCACAATTTTCTGTTCCCTTGTCTAGCTACAAAACGTCATGTTATTCTAGTAGACATAATTGTTGAATTGTTATTTGAATCCTCCTAAACCCTTTTGCTGTTCATTTAGCAAGTTATCAGAGAGGCTAATGACATCAAGAAAATTGCTCTTAAAGGAGTTGCCTGTACACTGTGAGGTATCATAAATATAGATGTATGCAAAGCAAGATGCTACGCATAAAATGCAAATGAGCAGGGAATGAGATTCAGTTGTTCACCAGAGACTCAGATCTTGATGGAGAAGCCTCTGTAGGGCTACCAAGCAAAAAACAGGTTTATGTTTCAACTCTCCAGCTGCTGCTGAGTAGGGACTGCAACCTGTCATAGAGCACTAATTGAACAGGATGCTGATGGAAGCAAATATGTGTCAGTGCTAGTTCCCCAGTGAAAAGCCATAAGGCAGATTCATGGAGGAGCAACAATGAACTGCTTGGGTCAAAAGTGTAGCCTCAAATGCAAAAATAAGTCAGGAAGGTAAACAGCCACAGGAGAGCTCTCCAGTGGCTGAGGAAAGTAAAAGATGGTTTAAATGCCCCAAAGATTAAAGTGGCCTCTGCAAGAGAAGCATCAGAAAGACCACTGAAGGGATTAAACAGCTGTCATGAGAGGCAGTAACTCATTATAATACAACTTTACTTCACTTTACATCTTTAATGCAAACCAACACCCACACCACTTCCCTGGCTTAAGCACCCACAGCCAATGTTAAGGGGAAAATTGCAGGAGAAGACGGAGGAGGAGCAGGCATTGCATCCCTGTCCCATCTGCCTCTACAGCAAGCAGGGGTGCAGAAAGGACAGGAACACAGGCACTCCAGGCAAGAAGTTTTGGGAACATCAAATGTCCATGCACCTAAAGTACCTTCGTGTTTTGTGATACTTTAAATTATTGTCATTAATCAGCTTGGTCTAAAAACACCATTCCACAAATGAAGACTAAAAAACTTTTTCATATCTCCTCATGTCTATATCTCTATTTGGGCACACAGGACAGTCAATTTTGTTCTGACCTACAATGCAGGAGCCACAAGACTACAGAAAAGTTTTGTGGCAAGTGAATTTCAACAACATCTCAGAAGTTGGTGTGGACAGCTTAGATATGAGTTTTCTTCTTCAGGACTGAAAAAGCTTTGATCAGCTTCCTAATTTTCTGCAACAATTAATATTTGCATTTCACATTTTTTTGAATACATTATGAATTAGCTCCTAGGTGATCAGCACCTGGGACTGGGATCAAGAAGCCCATCTAGATCACTGTTACAAAAAATCTGTTTTGTTGACATTTATTTGGTGAGTTAAGCATGTTGCATGTGGTCAGATGAGTTGTTTGATGCATAAAATTTACAAGCTGAGCTTTTTTAGCATTAGCCCCAAGTCTCTCTTTATTTGCAGAAAAGATGATATTATTGTGCATTTTTTCTCAGTATCATGACTTTCACTGAGAGAGTTTGATGTTCCTTAAACAGACCTACATTGTAATTCAGATAACAATTCCTTCATTAATAAATCTTCTCCAAGAGAGGTACTAGGAATCTGCAAATCACTTTCACTAAGGAAAAGAAATTTTGTATTTTGCATATTGTTTTTGTTCCCTAAAACTTCCAAAAGTTCCAAAATCAGGTAGGTTCCTGGTATCACCTTTATTGCAGAGATACTAAGGAGAAGGACAGGGTAATCATTTCTGTTCCAGTAATGTGGAAAAGTTCTTTGCTGCTGAATTCCTTTTTTTTTTTTAGGGGTAGCCCTGTTAACAACCCTATCTACATCTTACAGAAGAAGAAAATCAACCACAAGCCTAGCTGAAAGGGGATGGATACAAAGGAAAACTTGAAGGGGAAATATGGAAATCCATTTTTCAAAGTTGTTGCTTTTTCTGAGCTAGCATCTATTTGAATATGACTGTTGTGCAAGAATACACTGATGGGATTTAAAAATAAAAAGACTAGCAAAATAACAGTGGTTTTCATTATTTCTCCACTGGGAATTTCTGGCTTCGTTAGTAGATTCTGGCTTCGTTGTTAGCAGACAAATGTTGAATAATAAACAAAGCATTTCCTCCTAAATTAAATGGAGCTTTTGAATTATGCAGCTTTAATGCTCACTCCTCTGCTGAGAACAAAGGGTTAAACAGCGTAAAATATTACTTCTCTGTGAGGGAAGAGGAACTGAATTTCAGAAGACAAGGTCTTACAGCAGATCCTGACTCAGACATGCTTTTACTGATTCAGCCATAGCACTCACTTGGAAATTTTTACATCATGGCCTTGGCAGACTCCCAGGCTTTCCCAGTGCAAGCTGCTATTTTTCCTTTAACTTACCAAAAATAGCCATGCATAGATTTAGTGTACTTGGTTTGCTGGTGTTTATAGGCATGAGGGTGTTTTCAGGATTGCTCTGGGCAGTCAGAGACTATTACTGGTTGAAGACAAATGGGGAAAATATGGAATTTCTTTGCAGGCAGAGACATCCACTTCAGAGTCTGGTACTCTGGAGACCTCTAAGCATCCAAACCATTGCACTGGCCTCATCATCCACATGTGTGTTCCCAGCTCAGAATCAGCCCTTATGGATGGTTGTGGTCATTTCCTAGGGGCTAATTGCTCCCCTTCCCACGGCTCTCATGGCATACTGACCATCAGGACAGACTTTTTTCAGGGTGAGGAGCCAAATTCTGACTTAAAAATGTTTAGCAAAAAACCCCTCATCTGCTGCATGAAGGGATGAGCATCACAACATCTCCATACAGATCTGCTGACTTTTTCAGGCCCTTTTCCTACAGCTGGGAGGACAGAGTCTCAGCTGCTGTCACAGCTGTCATACATTATAGCTCCTGGGCAAGTGGAGATGCCTTCTGCTTCATGCACTGGGATGTGAAGTGACTGACACACTCCAGTGCGGAGGATCCTTGGGTATGTTGCACAGAAGATTTTGAAAGGAGACCAGCAAGACGCCTAAACCACAGCAATCTTAATGCTCAGTTGCCAACACTGCCAATGCTCAGTTGCCAACTCAGATGCCAACAGGCATCCCTGGCATGCTTCTTATCCTGGGGGCACAGAAAACACCAGCATGAGCATTGCGGCCACCACAGGACTTCCTAAAGCAAGATGTCTAAAAGGCAGTGTTCCTGCCAGCATCCAGGCTTGCACAGCAGTCTGCAATTTTAGAAGTAACACACAGTTGTTTCTTTACTGTAGAAGGCAGTTGGCAGTAGCAGTGAGGTGTCAACCAGGTTTTCCTGAGACAGCTTACCTAAAACAAATCACAGCATGAGTTACAGCTAGAGGTTAGCACATATTTTTGCTTGAGCTCACTACCAGCCAGTTTTGTTAACTTCCTAACACAACTTTATGCTCTGCCTCCAAGCCCAGGGTGGGTGCAGCAGCCATCTCTGATAAAAAGAAAGTACCTAACAATCTGGTAGCTTTTGGCCCAGTTTTTTTTCAAGGAAATTATCTGAATATCATCTCAAGGTCCAGAAGACTAGTAAATGGAATAACTGCAAAATGTCACAAGATGTCAAAACTCTCTTTGCTGTGCTACTTGTCTCATTGGTCATAACCACCCAACCCCTATGGCACAAATCTAGAGAGGAAGAAATACCAAAACACCACGGCCAAATGGTGTGTCAATATAGTGTACCTGCTCCTCCCCCTTCTTTCTCCACCAGAGAAGAGCAGTGACAAACCTTAGCCTAAAACGCAGCTTGAATCTCAGCTGGAGCATGAGTCCTGCTGTGATGGCAGTAGGGAGAGTGTCTCAGTCAGAGCTCACCTAAGGAATGCAAAGATGTTGAGCATATCTGTGCCTGGGAAATTGTTAAATTCTGGTTGTAGGAAAGGAAGTTGAGCATGTTGTCTAGCAGGGAATTTGAGTGCCCCATTTACTGACTGGAATTTTCTTGAAATTTTGTCATCTAAAAACAATTAGGAGAAAGCTCATGTTCAGATAATTTCATCCCAGGTTATTTCCCTAATTTTTTTTTTAAATTAATTTACAGAAGACCTCACAGAAGGTGTGGGGAGGTTTAGGTTGGACATCAGGAAGAAATTCTTCACAGAAAGGGTGATTAGACATTGGAATGGACTACTCAGGGAGGCAGTGGAGTCACGATCAATGGAGGTGTTTGAGAAAAGATGGGCATGGCATGTAGGGCTATGGTCTGGTTGACACTGTGGTGATTGGTCATAGGTTGGACTTGATCTCAGAGTTCTTTTCTAATCTAATTGATTATGTGATTCACTTTCCAAGTGGAACAAAACACACATATCCTCCTAAATACCATTTGTCTCCATGCCCCTCCTGTTGCACACTCTTCTCCTAACAGCACGGTCTCTTAACTCGTCATCTAATGCCTTCCTTTGCTATTTTCCTTTCTTTTTACATATGTTGCTCATGACAGCTGGAAAGGAGAGGAGAACCATGAAACCTGGCAAAAGGCAGTTTCTTTTACTTAATTCAATGTGCAGGATGGAAGGCTCGATATGTGCAGAAGGCTCTGTACCTAGACGCGTGTACTTATGTATCTGTGCATATTTTGTTTTCAGAATATTTTTAAAATGTACCCCTAAATGCTGACAATGCAAAACTTACAGCCCTATGCAACTCCAGCAAGTTAGAAAGTGTAGGTTGGACAGCCAGCATCAGCCTTAATAACCAAAAATAACTGCCTGGGTCTGAACCAAATATTTTCTCATCAGTATGCAGCACCAGGGTGTAGGATGAGGAAAATGAGGAGTGGGAGGATATAAAACAAACAGTACAATTTAAAAATGTCAACTGTGCTCTGGCCTTCCCTTCTGCTTCTCACAGCCTACTCCAAGCAATGCAACTGGGGTATGTGACAGGCTGTGCACAGAACAGGAGTAGCACGCATACAGCTGAACACATCTGGTTAGCAGTTGCCTGGTTTTGTGCTGCGAGTCAGCCAACACCATCCATATTTCTAAGCCAGCCCTCTGCCATTGTTACAGAATAGTTTATGACTTCACTTTTACTTTGTAATAGGTTCATTCCTCTTCCCAACAGTACTGCTGTCACTCTTTCATCTTTGCCTCTGTTCAGTGCAGCCTTCATCCACACATGCATACAAAGAGTCAGACTCAGGGTGATTGAGACGGAATCGTTTGCATAGGAGAATTTGATGCGAGTACCTTGTCTGAAATGTTAAACACCTTCCTCTCTTAAGGTTGTTCCTGACAAAGCCAACCATATTTTTTTAGGTGTGTACAGTGGTTTGCAGGCCTGGGTTTGGCATCAAATGGGAAAACTGTGACTTCAGTACTTCCAGGTACAAGAAAAGGTTAATGTTGGTGCTATTTTTTTGCTAAAGACATGGTTACATAAGGAAGTGCAGAAAAGTAGATGAACTCTCTTTGCTAGATTAGTCTCACTCAGCCAGGAGCAGCCTATCTGTCCTTTCCCTCTCTTCTATCATCCATGCCATCAAGAAAGTGGCTAGAGAAAGTGTCCTGATCTTTGTTTAGTTATTTAATAGAGAGGGTGGTGAGGAAAAAAGTCATCCCACAGTCATCACCTGTTGCTGTTCTCAATTTAATTATCCCTACTTTCCCATCCTGCCAAGAAACTGGGGCTTCAATGTGGCTGGAAATCACTGGTAGTAGCACAAGGAAGCTCAGATAAAGAGAAGAACGGGGACACAGGTATCTGTAAGGTGGTCCATGCAGAGGACAGGAAGAAAGATAGGAGAAGAAACTCTTTCTGGGCTCTGGGGGTTACGCGAGACGAAGAACAGGGATGCAGCCACAGAAATACAGCTGTGCACAAGAAAGATGTGATAGACTAGCAAAGTGAAATTGCTTCAGAACCAAAATTAACTGTGATTGCTTTATGCAAGACATCACTCAAACCAATCAAATTGTTATTTTGGGAAATCATAAATTTGTATCCAGAGCCAGTTTGTCACTCATTAAAAACTTACAAGAATGATTAGGAAATGAATTTAATAAGTAAATCTTATCCTCTTTTTCATTTAATGGCTTAAAATATAAGATGATCTCATCTGGCTCTTACATGACCCCTGACCATATCACAAGTAATGAATTTTATTCTCATGCTTATTACTAGCATTGGGCCCGGTCTAAATATTTCTGGTGCAAACATAGCTGAAGTCTCCCTGCCACCATCTCTATCTGGATGAGGACTATTATATACACCCCAATATGGAACTTCTGTATCTCACTCATTGCTTGTTTCCCAGGGCAGCGTAATGCAGTGATCACAAAATACACAAAAAAGAAGAAAGAGGAATCCTTATGAATCCTTATGCAACAATAAAATGGGTGTAATCCAGAGCAGACCTATGATTTCTCCGTATTACAGGGTGAATTCTTTTGCTGGCTACATGTAACAGATGGAAAATTGTTACATAGACCACTTTCACCAGCTTTTACACTTACTTGAAAAGTCGATCGTGCTGGAAAATCCCCTGCTGGAGGGACTTCAGAAGTCAGTTTGGTGGATTTTCTTGTCTACTGCATATCTGTAGACTCAGCCTGGGAATCTAATTTTAAGGAGTTTCCATGAAAGGTAGCATTGTTAAGCTCTGCAGAAGTAGGCCCTGTCATTACTAAAATATCACTTAAACCACATTTTGAATGGGGTTCTTAGGTGCATATCACTTCTTTTGACTACACAAGGACATATTTTTCCCACAAGAATATGCTTTTTTTTCTGAGTGAAATATTCCTCTCTTTCTAAGTATCCCCCCTGTAAAGCTGGAATGGGTCTTTACATGGAAGAAATATAGATTATTCTGTATCTTTAAAACTAACAGGTTAACATATTAGAGAAAAAAAATTCTTCAGAAAACAAATTTTAAAAAAAATTAAAAGCCAAATCAACAGTTTTTAAAAGGAAACAATTTCTAATGGAAATGTGTAATATGAATATAGCAGTGAATTCATTTTACCTTTAAATTTTACTTTTCCTTACTTGGTGATACAGGCATTTGAAAAGCTGTTGAAATCTGTACTTCTTAAGCCTTCTTTTCAATAGAAAAACTACAAGAAACCCAAGGGATTCAAGTGTCCAACAGGTTAAGAGCAGTTTTATTTAATACATTGTCCTGCTTTGCTGAAAGGGAACGATGATCTCACCATTGGCTCAAAAAGAGACCTTTTTGATTTGCTTTCAGCTCATCCACACTTCACAGTGCAATTCTCTATTTCTTTCTCTCCATATCTAGGAAAAAAAAATAAATGCCACTGTGACACATTTTCAGAAAGTGACAACATGGTTTAGAAACTGTCAGTACCTAATGAAGCATTTCAGCTCTATTTTATAAGCTGTGTTTATCATGATCATTTTTACTGATTCATATATGGATTTGACATCTGCAGCCTTTTAGCCTTTTAACTAATCTGGTCAGCAAAATTGCTAGTATGTAGGTCAATTTAACAATTTCTTTCCAGATTTTCTGGTGGGTTTTTTTAATCTTATGGGTGTAGGTTGCTGCTTTCCTGTAGGAAACAGAGCAGAGAAGATTTGGAAGATATTCAGCAAACTCAGTTATAAACTCAGGAACATCTTATTACTTACTATATTTCCTCAAGGCAATGCATCAAATAAGTAGCACTGACAGAAAGGCTCTGACCCAAGAATTAAAGCAAAGACCAGAAGTATTGCTCATACTGCTTTCAGGTTATAAAAATATTTGTTTAATTGTAACCCTTCTCATATATATCTTGAGATGACAGGAGTGATAACAAGCTGCTGCAGAGCTGGTGTGGGGAGGGGAACGGTGCAGGAGCTGCGTGGGCAAACACAACTGTGCAGGGCACACACACCTGGCTTGGGCATGAAGGTACAAGCCACTACAAACCTGGATAATCAGAGGATAATTTGGGTTGGAAGGGATCCCAGGCTCAAGGCTGGCCAGGTTATATAGGGATCTGTCCACCAAGGGTGTACTCTTATACTTGCAGAGTGATGGCTTCCTCTTACTTTGCTTGGCAGACAATCAATTTGGGTCTGAATGAGACCTTATGTGAGTAACCACAACACTGAGTGAAATGTTTGAATGCGTGATTCCACTCAAGCATGCAGGTGGCCCTGGTGAATTTCAGCTGCCTCCAAAACATCCCCGTGGAGATTTGTACTGAACTGATTGCACATGACAGCCATGCAGTCTGACGCAGAGCATAGGTGGACCACATCAGTAGTGTGTTAATTTGTTCATAACAGAAATCCCCAAAACACTGGTTTATCCCCACCCCTTGATCATCAACAAAATCTTTCTGTTAATCTCAAAGATAAACAAGCAGATGATGTGTGATTTGTCTAAAGACTTTACTTTATTTAGTAAAATGGAACTAATTGCTCCAGGCTAGAGATCTGTAACTAAACTTACTTTTGAAGCAATTTTAAAAAGTGTTTTTCAGACCAAGAATTTTTTTGTGTTTGTTATATGGTTGGCTGGATTTCAGCTTGGTTCTGCCATTCCGCCATATTAAGTACAATCACTTCGGGAAAATAGGTCTGTCTGTTCTTTTTCATTTTGAAATCAAGGTGTTTACCCAAACAGCCAAGCACAAGGACTGCAGATGTTACACAACTCTGAACCTGAGTGAAGCAGGGTAATGGCTGTAAATGATGACCACAAGGTAAGTGCCACGGCATTTGCACACCTGTGCTAGACATTCATGCCATGCATGAAATACTTTCCTAAACCCACCCAGTGCTGTTGGTAGGTGTTGCACCAGGACACACCAAATTCAGGTGAAAGTTAATGATTCACACTCATTTGTGTCTGTGCCTCTCTGTGTGTGTACACAGAGATACTCGCGCATGTAAAAAATATAAATGCCAGGTCCATTTTAACACCAATTTTTAGGTAACTCCGTTTTCTATAAATGTTAGTTTGTGCCTCTTCCTGGAATCCACCTACAGATAGCCAAGAAGTAAAGAATCCTGGAAAACTGTCATAGCAACATCTCAGATTGCAGTTGGGAAGCCTGTGCAATATTGGTACCTTGTTACAAAACTGACATCCGAAAAATCAAGTTTAACAACCAGCACCTGTTTAGTGCTTTTCTGAATCAGGGCCATTCACTATAACAGTCACTTGCCTGTGCTCTTGCTGCATGACCTATTTTTAACCCATGAAATGCATTCTCAATTAAAATTTATAAAATTGCATTTTCATTATGAATTACCTCATGAACCCTCCTAAAAGAATATATGCTCTCTCCCTTTCACATGAAATGATAATATTATTTTCATTAAGCAGTGCTAACAGATAAGAGCTCTTTCTCCTTTCCTGTCTTCTTTGTAAACAGATTTTTCCTATAAGAAATCATAACCTGAAATCCATTCCTGGAACAACGAGTACAACCCTGTGTCAGATTTCAAGGATCTTGTTTTCATTTTCCAGTTACTGCACAAATGAAATAACCATGGATGCCCAATGAATGACTACACTAAGTCAGAAGGTCTTTTAAATTATTAACAGTTCATTGCACCACTAAATTTACGACTACCTACCAGAGTTTACACAGGGAAGCCCAATAGATCAGCTGCTAATTAAGGACTAAACACCCAGCTGAAGCAGATACAGTGGAAACATCCTCTTTTAGACAAACTAGTGGCCCAACTCCAAAGGTCATGTACGAGTCTGTTGTCCAAAGCAGCAACACCTTTTATTTTCAAGCAGAACCAATTGATGAAATCAGAAGTACAGTTCTAGTGCAAAGAGATTGCAGTATCATTGCTTGAAGTATTCATTGTACATATTGTCTGCTTCAACAAAATCTCCGAAATGTCCTTTTCCCTCTTTTTTTCATCCTAAAACTGCTGTGACTCCATTGGAGTGGCAATGGGCAAACACTCCTTACAGAGTAGCCAGCATACCCACCCGTTCACAGTGATACCCTTGTGCCTAAAGCAGAAAGTTGTGGCCATAGCTCTGTTCCTCCAGACAGGCTCTCATACTTTCTCCAAGCAGAGCATTCATGTTCTCCCACTGCCATGTGCACCCAGAAACGCCAGCCTGGAGTTTCATGTCCATTCGGGCTCAGCGCTCAGGACTTTGCATGCTGCCCTTGCCATATATTGCCTGTAACCACACAGCTGCTGTGTGTCTCTGTGCTGTTAGACATAAAAGATACTAAGCACTCAGAGGTCAAGGCCTGTTATTGTATATTCTTATTGTTCTGCTAGAAGTTCAGGTTGGTCTATGCTTGTGCTCATTATCAGGGCTGAGTGTAAGACCTGCCATGAAGCAAGCAATTATAATCTCTCTGCTTCTGATGGCAGATTTTCTATATTCAAAGTACATCTAGAGAAATATTTTCGGGGCTTTTTTAAACATTTTTCTTTAAGTTTTCACCCCAATCACAGAATCATCTCTTCATTCACTTTCCAGCTTGCATCTGTAAAGAAGGTGAAGAGCCACTCATGTTTGCTCATGGTCTGTTTTACATGATCTCATGTAAAACAGATCTCGTGATCTCAGCCTGAGAGCACAAATATTCATGAAGGGTCTTTGGACAAGTTGAAGGGAAGCTGGCTGAAAAGGACACAAACACTGGAAAACTCTTTTGGGTTTTTTCATCCCATAGATCCAGCCACTCTCAGTTTAAGATTAGTGCATGTGTTTTTTCTGTCCTTTTATGCTGCTGGACTCTTGCAACCCAACTTAGCATGTATACCATCGCTTTTTTTTCTCTCTCTTTCTCTCTCACACAAACCAAAACACAGACAGACTGACAGACAGACACACACGCACACAAATGCACACATGCACACAGAGTAACAGCTTGTCAACAGCTTTAGCAAAGTAAAATACAAATGATAATTCGAAACATGTGACCCTAGAAAAGCAGCACAGAAAGTAAAAGGTCATCTTTTTTCCAAATGACCTAATTAGAAAAGCCTGGAGTGTTGGCTACAATATAATGGTTTTACACAGCTTTCTAACATAGATTTACTGTTTTAAAACAACACAATTTACTGCTCATAAAGAAAAAAAGAAGGAAACAAAATCTACTGGCAATAAATGCTGGTAAAATCAGGCGTCACAACAACACCTGCCTCAAGAAATCTCCAGCCTTTTAGATCTATCAACAGTGCACTGTGTATTCATCATCCCATAATGACCACCAAGAAGCCAACACCAGGACAGCTGCCAACTCACAGGAGAGCCTGAAGAGACACTCCAGTATCACATGGAGGAGGCCGGCACAGGTGGCTCCACAACCCCTGTGTGTACCATCCAGCTGGAGCATACTCATCTTGGCTGAGCCAAAGGCAATGTGCAGAGGAGGGAGAGGGATGATGGAGTGAGAAGAGAAGGAGCTGGAGACACTAAGAAATACAGAAAAATATGGAGATAGGAAGGTAGGGATCAGTGCGCAAGCAAAGGGATGGATGAGTATTTCTTGCCCAGGATCATCTCAAAAAGAAGATCATGGGCTACAGTCGGGGGTTTTTCCCAGTTCAGTTTCACCTACTCACTTCTTACTGTGCACTCTTGTTTAATAATTTTTTGTTCTGGTAAACATGCATGCCATTTATTCCTGCGAATCTATTAATCCCAACTTATTCATTGTTTAGAGAAGCTATATTTAGTTTATGGCTTTTCCCCTTAAGTTAAATCTCTCAGTCTTGTCTGTTTTAAACAGTTTAATTATGGCAGCTATTCCCACATTGTAGGGCTTGTTCCCATCATGGTAGGAGTGTGGAGGGCCGCAAAACCAGCTCAGGACAACAGTGAGGGGAGGATGTGAGCTGGCTCCCAGGCTGGAAGCAGGATAACCAACATATCTTGAGTTTGGCCTGAGCTAATCAAGTGAGAGAGAGAGTTCATGAGGGAAGAAAGAGCTAGAGAAAATAGCTTGGGAAGCACTGAGTTAGGACCATACTCTGTATTATTAAAGGCAGTCTAAGCAGATTTCTGTATCTTCAGCTGAAGAGAAGCCCAAGCTTTCACATGGAAGAGAGGTTTAAAGCTGTGCAGCCATCGTAAAGATGGGAGGGATGTAAAGTTTGAGTTTCTACATCCCTGGAGGCTTCGAATTTCTCTGCTCATAATGGTTTCATTGGGAACCAACGGCATTGCCCATTTCCCAGGCAGTCTCCATGTCCCACAGGATTGAGCTGGATGAAGTAGCATGGAAAAATAATATATGCTGTGTACGTAATGAGCTGCTTAACCATTTTTTCCAAGAATCCAAAAGCATGTGATCTTCATTCAAAACTGCAGATGCCAAGTTTAGAGCTTTACATTCAAACTCTGTTAGAGTGTCTGTAATGGGGAAAAAAAAAGAGGAAAAAAAAAGAAAAAAAGAAGAGAAGAAAGGGAGAAAGATGCATTTACTTTGTATAAAGGCATATTATTTCCTTCATTTCATTGCTCTGAAATGAGTGTGGGGATTTTATTCAGCAGTTTATTTGCTCTGGTTTGAGAAGAACTTATGTCAGATTTTTGCCCTTAAAGGTAGTAATAGGGATTGAAAAATAATAGAATCGTAACAATAGTAGCGCAGTGATATTGTGTATTAATAATGGTTTCCTCATGGTAATACTTTTAGTAGTACTGGATATCTCACCCATAATTTGGCAAGGACATTCAGATATACTTGATGCTTACAGTAAACATCCCGGAATGAAAAAGAGAAGCACTGGCAGGATACCACACCATTTGTAATACAAATTATGTGAACACTTAAAGTTAGAGAGTGACAATTAACATTTTCCCTATATCACACTGAAAATGTAGACATTATCTTCAAGAGTCTTTTTTATTTTTTCTCTCCATATGTGCAAGGGATACCAAGACCCACCGAGGCAGAATCAGGTCCCTGTAAATTATTCACACCTTTATGGGGCTGTATGTTGATCTGGGGAGAATCAGGTCAGTAAGATGTAACTTGGCTTCAAAGACTGAAAGGTACAAATTTTGTATGCCAGTTAACCCATCAGATCACAAGGAGACTGAGGAAATGCTTTTATCTTTAAAATGACAGGCATTAATAATGTTACTAGAATTTCCCCTGCATATAACTTTAATAGTTTCAGGGCCCTTAAATACCTGTACAATATGAAAGCTTCTGATATATAAAAGGCAATGTCCCTTTCAGAGTTACTAGCATTGCCAGCATGGGTGTGGGAAGATGAAATATGTTCTCAGGAAAAAGAAAAGGTTGGACAACAGAAAGGAAAGCCCTAACCAGCTATATTATATAGGCACTCCTACTGACAGCACTGTAGCTGGTTCTGTAAAGAAAAAGACCAGCTTTGGAGTGGGGTTGCAGCCACGTTTCCCACTCACGGGTATGCACGAGACATGAGTTTCAAAACAACCATTGCTATTGACCTTGCAAACTCTTTGTGGAACTTGAAAGGTGAGGTCCAGGGCAAGCAGTCTGGAAAGCTTATGTCACAAGCTCCAAGTATGATCTTGAAAAGAAATGTCTGACCTGTTTGCTCAGAGCATCATAGCCTCTGCAGCTTTCCTTACCCTTCCTCAGATGAGGTTCTGGAAACCAATGACTGCTTAAAAAAAATAGATGAATAAAGTACTCTATTGGGATTGCAGGTCATGTTTTAATAATCTCAGGTTAATGGGATGTCAATCTCTCCTCTGCTCCAGGACAAGAAAAAAATGACAGAAAAGAGCCATGTCTTTTAAAGGCTATTAAAGGAAGTTCCGCATTCTGTGCTTCTGATATACATTTGCTCGGACCACATCAGTTCATGGCAAGAAAAGGATAAATACAATCTACATTTGTGCTTACTCAAGCCTCTAACAATTCCCTAGCAGGGTGCCAACATGCGTCTCAGCTGGATGAAGCTGGAGCAAACATGCCATGATCTGAAACAAAATTAATTACCCCCTGAACTACTCCCAGAATGTTTTTCTCCCAATGTACCTGAGAATTAGCAGGAAAAGATGTACCTCATGGGCAGAAAATAATGTAGCAATGAGTTACTTGGACATCCTTGCAGATTATAGTTACTGGCCATGTACTGAGCATTTAGCAGCCTGTCATTACTTTTTTGCTCTTTTCTTTCCAGGCTAATGGAGTTCCTGGGAGCATTTCAGTAATGGAACTCTGCAGGAAGTTAGTGTCCCTGCTTTTTTGTCTTCTCACCTTACTTAATCATCTCTTTATTATAGGACTTATGTTAGCTATCTCATATAGGAGCTGAATCTCTGCCAAACTATGGCACAGCTCAGAGGGTGGGGAAGAGAGATCACAGAAACAGCAAACCACACAATTTTTGTTTTTGCAGCGTGAATTAGCTACTATCACCCCACACCTGCTTCTCTTTAAAAATAAATGAGAAAAAATATCCCAGTAAAATGATACAGGTGAACAACCAGATCTATGCACCGAAGTTCATGTAATCTGAACTTCTGCTCTTTATGATACCTTTCATTAGCATCACATTAGTACAGCACACTGAGATCTTTATGCAACAGTGATTCATTGCCTTTGTTAAAGGTTATTTGAAAGTGTGCATAGAACAGATCTGTAGAAAATCTACAGGATATTCCATTTGGTTTTTATGATTCAAGCTCACTGTGCACTGTATAGTCACAGCTTTCCATTTCTGCTGGAGATACTACAAGCTATTTTTTTTATTATTAGCTATAATGTGCAGATATGGAAACTGAAGGTTGCCCAGCTTCTTCCACTTCTCATTTCCAGTCAGTCACTTCCTTTTCCTTTCATGCACACGCTTCATTGATCTGAATTCTGCATTAATTTTCATCAGAAAACAGATTTAGTTGATCACAGAAAGTTGCTCATTCCAAAGTGGAAAGATTTTTGCTTTGTTTGGCAATGGGATGCAGTTTTAACAGGTTTGGGCTTTCAGAGTACACATTCCATAAGCTAACTGGGAGACTTGAGTGAGGCAATATGAGCAGAATGGAAATAGAATATGCACAAACTGCTCTGTAAAATAAACTTATTGTAATATCAATTACTTTATTACCTTAGTATTGTGTTTACAAAGCTTCTTTCTTCACAGAAATCCTATGTAAGAAATAATTCCTTGCTTTCCTCTTGGTCTAATGTTGTGGAGTTTTTAATTTTCTTCTCAGCAAACACCAAACCAGACCACTGGCCATGTCTTTCATTGCTGTCTGATCATTAACACAACCTGCAGAGTTTGCAGGATATGCACAAGGCACTAACTTATTTGTCCCAACCTACTAGAACCCCAAAACACTACTTCTGCATCAACATGAAATACTGAGTGCCAGCCTCAGTGAGTTAAATACCAGATCCAGGTCGGACTTGGAAGCATCCCACTTGTGGCTGGCAAAGAAGGAAACGCTGCAAAGGTTATCTGCGCCTCAAAGGCAACACCAGACCCAGGAACTCGCTTTCTGAAGCTGTCCCTCAGGTACTGCTGAACACGTATATTGTGACTGCAGGAGTGAAGCTCAGAAGTGCGGCATGCAAGAAACTGAGTTCTCACCAGGGGCTGGTAGGAGAATATTTCAGAAGAAAATCTTTCTTTTCAATTTTTTTTCTTTACCAATTCAAATAGCTGTATTCCTCAACTGCTGGGAAATTAAACATAGAGGCAGTTCCTGAACTATATAAAACTTTCACCCAAAAGGTGCAAGAGACTGGGAGAGAACTGGGGGGACCCCGTTAGTACACCGATGGGGAAATAAACTGGGAAACTATTCCAGAGTACAGTAAGTGTTGCAGTGTAGCAGAGTAAGCTGCTGCAAATCTACAGTGGTTAGGGGTACAGCTCTTGTCCCACGAAGAAATCTGGCTCTGATAGAATACGTTTAGAGCTTACATTTTGGAGGGCTGTTCCAGGTCTCCCCACTTTCCATGAAGAAGTGAAGAAAAATGCTGGATTCTGTATACGCAGATAGCAGCACATGTGAACACAAATTTATGGGAATGCTGGACAGCCGTCAGGAAATGGTGCCTTCACATATTGCCAAAGGTTTTAGTCCAGCAACAATGAAACACCCCACCAAAATCAATTCCTGAAGTTACAGTCACTCCAGTATGTTTCTCCTCAGCTTGAAGTAGTTGTGTCCAGAAGTGCAGAATGTGGTATCAGGAGAGCAGGAGGCCCCAAACTTGACTTTGGCTTTTTTAGGCCCTTTGAAAGACAGTAAGTAATTTTTGTAAGTTTTGCATGGGGCAGGCAGCACTGCCTTGCATAGAAAAGATCAGCAGGACAGTGTTGGAGCTTCTGGAAATCACAATAATTACTAAGACCAGATCTCCCTGTCGTTTTAGCTTCAGACTAAGACTAAAAGGTAGGTGTTGTCTTCCTTATCATCTTATGGATGTCCTGATATCTGGCCTGGGGAGACATGGGCAAAAACAAAGACAAAATCTTTGGGCCATATAGCTAGCGTAGGTGATGAACCATATTTTCAGGGAGCTGTCTGGTGGCACTGCCATGCTGGTCAATGGCTGGCACTGCAGGGACCAGCAACTACCCTGAAACATTGCAGTTCATGACAGCAATACTTGCACCTGAGATGGGGAGGAGGTCCTGTTCCACAGCAGCACAGATATATCTCCTTTTCATTTAATAAGTGGTCCAGAAAATCATGTCTTATTATGTGGCCAACACACCAAAGGCTTGCAGTAGCCCACTTGAGACTGGCACAACTCCACAGAAAGGACTGCTCGGCACTCAGCAGCTCCATACACATAGTCAGAAATTACTATGTTGAGCACATTGCTCTCATTTTGGACACAGGGAACTGAAATGACCCGCAGAAGTGCTGCTCCCATCACCCCTCTCAGCACTGCCCTTATGGCTTGCTGCTTAGGGTAGGGGAGCAACTGGAGTGCTCAGAAGCATCAAGCATCTGCCAGCCCAACTGCTTTTACAACCTCAGACCAAAGGTAGGATTTTGCAACAAGCATCTGCTTTGTAAATTCAACCCTGAAATTCTTTCCGAGGACTTATTTGGTTATGTTTCAGGCCAGCCTGTGGCCTTTCCTGAGAAACAGACATAAGAAAAGGTGTACAGGTGCTGAACAAGAATCTCAAATTTTTTTTAGAAAAAATCTTCAAAGTTGTTTCCTTAGTGTTTGAACCAAACATCATTTTGCTGGGACAAATGACAGCTTGACTGGAACATGCCAATGAAACACACATGCAAAAGTTACAGCTTGCTAATGTTAAGAATTATGTCTTTCTGAATGAGGGTCCTTTACAGGAAAAACCTCTTTTGCACCCTTGTATGGCTCAGAAAGAAATGTTTTCTTCTTTTGGCAAGAATTTAGATCTATTGTTTAATCAAAAATCACAGAATGGTTTGGGTTGGAAGGGCCATTAAAGATCATCTCATTTCCAACTCCCCTGCCCCTTCCGCTACACCACGTTGCTCAGAGCACCATCCAACCTGGCCTTGAACACTTCCAAGGATGAGGCATCCACAGCTTCTCTCAGCTACCTGTGCTAGTGCCTCACCACGCTCACAATCAAGATTTTCTCCCTAATATCTGACATAAACCTATCCTTTTTTAGCTTGAAGCCATTTCCCCTTTGTCTTACCACTCTTGTCAAAATTTCCTGTCCAGCTCTCTTGCAGCCCCTTTAGGCACTTGAAGGTATTCCAAGGTCTCTCTGGAGCCTTCTCCTCCCAGCTGAACAACCTCTTCACAGGAGAGGTGCTCTAATAATGTTTTATGCTAGGGATCTACAAGATCATCATCATAATTTATTGGAGATGGTAACAAATTACTAATTATCATTAATTGGTTTCTGAAAAAAACCTTTTCTTTCCACTAACTTTATTTTTGACTTTTCCTCTGAGGCAGAACTTAGTATTTACACATAGATAAAACCACTCTTAATTTGATTTTTTGTTTGTTTTGTTTTGTTTTTTTTTTTCTTTCTGATGGACTGGTAACTCATCATTTTATGGCATTTTTTACAGTATTTGTTATACTTTTAAAATCTTCACTGGTCCTTTTAATCACTTGGAAGGTGGGTTTTTTTTTTTACTTTAAAGCTAAATAAAATTTTGTTCCAAATCAAAGATTTATAGATTAAGATCCATACACAAAATCTCTTGTATCTGCATCTAGAATTCTGGGCTTGGGATGAGCCACACAGGATGATTTGACTTTTGTGTTTTAAAATATTTTTGAAACTGATTTTCAAAATTAATCACCTGGCCAGTCATGAATACAATTAATCAATTTGTATAGGCAATTATCATATTTCAACATGAAGTCTCAGGGGTCATTTCTGTTTTGTTCAATATGACAGGGCAAAATCCAATTGATCTTCATGGCAGGAGCAGACTAACAGCAAGTAGCCATTCAATTCTCATAACTGGATAAATCTTAATTTTTGAAAGTGAGGCTTCATTCATCTAAGCTCACTTTACTGGCATGCTTCCAAATTACAGATATCCAGTGCTTCCCTTGAGTTTTGTAAAACTACACCATCATCTCAAACATCATTACCACTGACTTGTGAAATGTGCAAGCCAGTGTCCTGTTGTGCTGGACACATGATGTGCAGACATCAGTCATGACAGAAAAAAAATTAAATATACATAGATTTTTATTATTCACTTTTTTCTTTTCCCCAAATCCACCCCATCTTATTTATAGCTGAATTTAGGTCTCCATGTTCTCCGTGAGCATAGCTCAATTTATTACACCAGCCAATTTAAGTATATAACCTTTTCTGAAATACATCCTATATTAGCTTTACACATAAGATACTGGGGATGAAAAATCGAGAGATTTAGGCTTATTTGTTCTTTTCTTTGAAAAGAGCAACACAATGAACTTGAAAAGAGGACATCTAAGTTGAATTCTTGACTTTGCCAAAAATTCCTTGTGTTCTCTTGGGAATTAATTGCATTCCTCACCAACTCTGCTTCCTATCATTGAAAGGTTTTTCTCTCCTTTTTCTCTCCCATCTATTTAGATCCTTAACACTTCCTTGGCCTCTTGCTGTTTCTAATGATCTTAATACTTCCAAATGCCAATGTGATACAAGTAATAACCACAGGTTTAATAGGATTTCTTCTGTGGCAGCATGAGATTGACTAAGTTTGATGGGTTTATACCAAGGTCACATGGGGCTTTTGGGTAATGATGTGCTTTGGGAGAAAAAATATAAAAGAAATAGTACTACTTTATGAACACTTGTCATCAGCCAAAACCTATAAACTCTATATACCTTAATTTCTCTGCCTACAAAAGGAATAAAAAAGAATGGAAAAAAAAAAAAAAAAGTCTTTATACTCTAGAAGGACTACCAGTAGTTACCCTCTTATTTTCATAAAGCTCCCTGTTAATGGGTGTGAGCTCCAAATAAGAAAAAACCATCAAGAACAGAGTCTAATTTTTCCCATCTTGTGAATTTTGGACTTCAGTTGTAAGACCATAGTCCTTTCCTCTCTGATCCTTAAATCTGGCACCAGGTGCAGTAAGGCTTCTCAAAGCTCTTTGATGGCTGAAAAATAAAAACCAGAAAAATTTTAATTACAAAGTAAGGAAATACTCTCAGGATATCAGGAAGCACTAAAGGAAAAGAAATGAGAGGCAGATTCACATTAATATGTGTGATTTCATAAAGAGGTTTTCATTTCAAATTCTCCTCCAAAATGTTAGTCTGCATAATGAATTGGACTAACAGGTATGCTATATACGTAGCAACTGCTGTAAAATGTGATAAAACTGATGGGTTAACAATTACATGGAAAAATAGGACAAGACAAAATAACAGTGATTTGATCTTTCATGTGAATATTCAGTTCAGTCTGTGATGAGAAATAACATTAATGATGAGATGATATAACTGTCAAAAAATGCTGGGAAAGAAACTTAATGGGAAGGAAAATATTATTCAGACCCCAATGCTTGTAATCAGTAAATTATTAACAACTTTGATAAAATTGGACAATTAATATGTAGAAGCGCCATAAAAGCATGTAGAGTCTCTAGCATGCAACATGACCTGTTGCTTAATAATAAAGAACCTGGTTTAGTGTAAAACTTTCATAAAAAACCATATTTTTATATTGTCCTTTACATTCAGAAAATTACTCCATTTTTCAAGAGATCTTTTCTTAGGGTGTTAATAACAGAGTAGAGAGTTTTTAAAAAGGCTTTTCAGAGATAATCTTCTCAATTTTTAAGGAGTGACGGCAGTTCTTATTTGATAGCAGCAATTTTATTTTTAACTGCATGAAAGTTGCCATTGACTATAGTGAGGTACATTAAGGATGTAAATATCACACGGGCACATATCTGTAAAGGAGTTTGTGCTGCACATGAAGGGTATGTGCAGGTTATACAGGACTGCTTCTGCTGTTATGCAGATTGATATTGAGCTGGCAGCCGAGACACTGTCAGACATCTTTGAAAATGTACTTAAGTGATAAAATACAGGTGATGCATTTTGCGGCAAGGCTGGTGCAGACAGCCTTTAAGACCCAGAAACATGAATTCAAGTCATGTCTGGGACTCACTCTGATGACAGTCCTCATGTCTTATCACTCAAGCTGCAAAAAATTAGGGGTCCATTAGGCTAGAGAGCCAAAAGCACCCAGCTGTGAGCCTTTGTGTGCCTCTGCTTTATGCACCTACTGTAAGGAGACTTCAGAAACTGTCCTAGGGCACTTGCCTCAGGTAAGACTATTTTTGTTAAGTAGTGGTGAACATGTTCTTACATGTTACAAGAGGGATATTTACAATACAAGAACCCCTGGCGGGAAAATCTATTCCAGAATGGGTCTGTGCAAGAGAGGATGTTTTCCTGCCTGCAAAAGTCTCTTGGCTTGCTTTTATAGAAAATTCACAGTGCACATAGGGGCTCACCTAAAAACAAGGATGCAAAGCAAAATCACACCTTTCACTTCCTTCACAGAACTGGTCCCAACAAAAAATATTATATGTTTTTTTCCCATGACCTGGCAGGCTGATGGAGGGTATAGAATTAACTACAAAATAGTATGGAGAGTTCCAGTGACATCTGATACCTAGAGTCACCTGAAATGTCTCAAACACGTTGAATTGCAACGAGATCTGATATTAGCTGAGAAAGGTATTCTCTGTCTAGGAAATCTTCCCAGAAATGCAGTCAGCAAGATCTAAATGGTTAGTGAGAAAAGGCCAGCACAGAAGTGACATCCTTCTGTTCCCAGAGGTTTGATTCTCTCCAACTTGTTTTTCCTGCTGAAATGAGATCCAGCTAATAAAGTTCTATATAATGTATTCAGATTCCTGTGGTAACAGTGGATGCTTCTTTTTTTTTGCATGACATTTTTTCAAAGTCAGCTTTATATGCATGATTCCTGCCTGCCAAATATCTGCCCCATTTGAAATCTATATCAAGCCTGAAACATTTTGTTTTGTCCTTTGGTTGACCGTCTGTGCCAGTGAAAGACATCCTTGTGAAGAAGTGCCCCTTCACTCCTGTGGTTACCAATACTGTTCCACAGTTTCCAAGGGTGATGCTATTATATTGCTCCAGCCACTCTATGCACCCTGTTGAGTTATTTATTGGCCAAGATCCTAACAGTGGA
Organism: Melanocharis versteri; assembly: GCA_013397845.1. NCBI lineage: Eukaryota > Metazoa > Chordata > Aves > Passeriformes > Melanocharitidae > Melanocharis > Melanocharis versteri. Next base: position 218,368 of record VZTG01000485.1, read on the forward strand.
AAGGCCTGTCTAGAATCCTGCTGAATTTTAAAAGATAGGAATATTGCACTTCATAACAAGCAGCCATTAACGATAACCAACAATATAATTCTTATGGAATTATGCCTTGCATATGCATGAAATTCACAAGCATAATAAAAAGCAAATGAAAGAAGTTAACCTCTTATGTGCTGTGCTTCCTGGCACATAATTACAGTGTAGCGGAAAGAGCATGACCCTGTAGCTGTCCAACATCATAATTAGCATTCCCCATACTGAAGGCTATTGTCTGGGGGACAGTTTTGTCTCTCCTCTATTCTGACTTGTGCAAAATTATACCCTTAAATGTGAGTTCATGGCCCTTTCTCAAAGCCAGCCTTTTGTTTTCAGTGTAGCCCCAAAATCAATGGACTGGCAGGATGTGCAGCATACACCCACAGGGTCAGTTTGATGCTCATTCACTAGATACATACGGTGCATTGTAAGGATCTATATGAGATAACAATGATTTTCCACTTTTCAAATGTAGCCACATGAGATTAGGGTGTTCGGCAGAAAAATGCTGCCAACTCTTTATGTCGTCCTATTAATGGTGAGTAGCAGAGTCTGCACATTTTTCTGGGATTACAGAGCAAAAACCTGCTCAAAAGTCTTCCAGTTTCTCTTCCCATGTATACATGAAGCTGTGCATTGTACCTCATTAAAACAAACTGAGACACCTCATTAACACTCACCAAGAAGTAGTTTTCATGTCAGAATTGTTAGTCTATATAATTCTGACATGAAAATTTTTACCAAAGGAAAGTTCAATTTAATTAAGGCAATACTGACAGGTTTTAGCAAAAGATTAACAACAGAAGTTTAGAATTTTGTCTAGGCTGAGGTCTGATGAAAAATCATGATCCTTACCACAGTCTTTTTTTTTAGTTGAAAATTTCTGGCATTGTTAATTAAGGGATTTGACTTTTAAAAATCGTTTTTACTGTTATCTTTCTTCTCTTCCAGGTGAATTCATGGACCTGCACAGGTACAAATGTAACTGTGGGTAAGTTTCCCTAATTTTAACACCATCCTATTTTCAAAAGTGAAGTTCATGTAAAGCCCCAAGTGAGCTCAAACAAAGGAAATCAGTTAGGAAAAAAACTCAGATAGACGCACTGTTTATAAAGCAATTTTCTCATGGGACACTCACTGGTGCACTGGTGATGATCACTGTTACAAATTAGGCATTTTTTAAAAAATCTAACAGGATTTAGGAGCAAAAAATTTAAGACTCCTGTTGTTGAAAAATCTTGCTTTAGATTTCTATGTAAAAAAAGGTAATTTTTTCTTTTCATTTTTATTTTTCCTGTCATGGTCGTGTAAGAAAACATAAAAAAATAGGTGTCTTTTACTCCATTTATTTTCAGATTCCCAAATAAGTAGGAATACCATAGCCCAGACCTCTAAAACAACCCTCTAAATCTGAGTCACAACTGCTGCTGCCTGACCTGAGACATCGCTGTTACATGCGTTACTGTAAAATTTTATATTAAATTTTATTTTGCTGCCCAGAATAGAAAAAAAACCTGTGCCTCATCCAGTTTGAGTATGGTGAATATCCATCCATTCAATTTGTCTTGAATGAACTTTTTGTCCTTAGAAGGCCAAAAAGCAGGCAGCATCTAAAACTGAAGTCTACCATAAATTGTACCAGAGAATTACTGACAATTTACAACACAGAATCACAGAAGGGTGATTGTGTTGGAAAGGACCTCAAAGCTCACGTAATTCCAACTCTGCTGCCATGGGCAGGGACACTTCCCACTAGACCAGGTTGTTCAGAGCCCCATCCAACTTGGGCTTGAACACTTCCAGGGATGGGGCAGCCACAGCTCCTCTGGGCAGTGTGCCAGTGCCTCACCAACCTCACAGTGAAGAATTTCTTCCTAATAACCCCCTTTCTGTTTGAATGCATTCCGCCTTGCTCGATCACTCCCATATGACCTTCTCAAAAGTCCCTCTTCAGCTCTCTTCCAGCCTCTTTTTTTTACTGGAACTGGAAGCTGCTCTAAGGTCTCCTGAGAGGTTTGTCTTCTCCAGATTGAACAAGCCTAACTCTCTCAGCCTTTCCTCATAGCAAAGGTGCTCCAGCCTTCTGAGCACCTTCATGGCCTCCTCTGGATTCCCTCCAGCAGGTGTACCTTTAGGTTCCTTAGACTATGCGTACCCCAACGAACATGATCATGCTCCAAAGGAAGCTGAGATGGTACTCACCATGTCAATGTTATCCAGAGTCAGAGCTTTAGACCATGCCAAACCCATGCAATGATTCTTTGTAACAGGGGTGTAGCTAAAACAGCCCCACTTTTACCTGGGATATCCAAGTGAATATTGGCACTGTGTTAAAGGTAAAAAGACGGAATATGATCACTGATGCTCTTCCCTTATGTGGTGCCTTTTTGACTCATTTCCCATCTTACTAATAGCCAGAGCTGAGTGAAAAAATTACATTAAACAATTAATACAACAAAATTTAGTCTCTTTTCCTAATCTGCAAGTAAATAACGGGTTTTTTGAGCAAATTTTTATTCAAATTATCAAATGCATGCTGCACAGTTGTTTGGTTACTTCACAACTTAACACAAATATCTCCACAGGCGTCTTAGATGATCAAGGTCTGAAAGTTCATACATGGCATTTAATTACTGCTAATTAACTAGGAGTTTTAGCCTTATTTTCTGTGCGAAGGTTGAGGAACAAGCTGTACAACTTTCAGCTATTTTCCTTCTTTATTTCTGAGACAGGTGCATTAGTAATTTATCTAATACATGAGGTGCAATGAATTTATTTTTCCTAGTTAGTGTTTTAGTTTTTGCTCTTAAGAGTGAACCATTCAACCAGTTGTAAAATTTTGTTATTGAAAGAAGTAATTTATTTTTAGTATTCTTATAAAATCTAATAGCTTTTTTGCTGTTTTACACTAGAACTTTTACTATAAATTTATGTTAAAAAATTACCTGCTCAGCTAATTGAAACAATGTTTTTCAATAAACTGACCTCTGTAACAGTACTTCCGTTTTCTCTTTATTTGGAATCCAAGATTTTTTGAATGATTTCCTTATATGCTATCAGTTGTACTTTTACATAGTTAGGCAAGTTAGATCCATATGTTAATAACAAGGAAGTCAGTATTGTGAGATTTTCATAATTTTATATTAAATACATAAATACTCCTAATTCATGAGAATTTTTAGCTGTTGTATAAAGGGACTTTTAAGTCATATAGCTAACCCTTCCCAGATTTGCTTCTTTTATACAGAGAAAAGAACTGATATTAAGTTTGTTTCCATTATTCAGTGCCAACTGAAAAAACAAAAATATTGACCTGGTATTCAGCATCTGAAGCACTCCCAGCATTCCCAGTCCAGTGCAGAAGTTAAATGTCTCTGCTTTTCCTCTGTGCAACGCAGAGAATGTGGTGGGAACAGAATAGCAAGGCAACTCAGCTGGAAAATATCTGAGATAGACAAAATATTTGTTGAGCAGTTTTCTCATGTGAATATGCCTCTGGTTGGTATATGCCAGTCACTAGTCCATGGCATTTGTTTTATCTTCTGTCTCAAAGATTTATTCTCAAGGAAAAACTGCTGTGTAAGGCATCATAACTGTGGAGACAACAAAGCAATGTTAGTTTTAAAAAGAACTCTATCTTTCATAAGGCTAACAGACAAAGAGTCAAGTTTTAATATTCTCAAGGGTCCTTTTTTTCAGATAAGAATTTTATAACAAAGGAATGTTAAGGCAGGTTCCCTTTTTTCTTCTCTGTTAGACTCATATTCATTATTGCCAACAAGACATCACTTTGCATTTTTTAAAGATGCAGACATCAAATATGATAGTGTTGAATTTAAAATTAATAACAACTTTATTATTAAAAAACATGTTTTCCCGAGATATGCCAATGTCTCAATAGAATCTCTGTGCAGAAAAGGAAATAAGGCACATATAAGTGTTTATCAGCTTTGCAGCTTACAAAACCAATGTCCTGAATAAAGACAGCAACAAATCCACTGGGTGTTATCTGATCAAAACCATTCCACACATACAAATCAAAGCTAGGAGGAAAAAAGAGCCATATAAAGATGAGATAGATGAGAAAGCAGCCACATTAGGAAAGCTTCTCCCACTTAAACAGTCAGGCTTTTAAAAAATACAAAATGAAAGCTAAGTGAATAGCCCCTCAGGGTTCATATTCTCACAAATGGTCTCTGAATCAGATAAAGATACATAATGATTCTGTTTTCCAGCATGATGTGGACACTTACCTCTATGCAGAGCATATTTGAAGGTGTGTGTGGACAAAAAAAGAGCTAAGCCTAAAAAGGCACGCAGGTAGCAATTTAATTCAATTAATATTACAATTAATGTTGCAAAATTAAATAATATTAACATTATGAAGAGAAAGAGTGCTGTACACTAATGCATAATACCTGTGCCATCCTAATTTGCTGCTGACCTACATCAAGTAAAAACAGCATTTGTGTGTTACTCATCTCCTGGATGTGGCAGTAACACAGTGCAAGACAGAGGGTGTCTCACATGCTGACAAAATTCCCATGGAAATCTTGCTCAGTTAATAGCACTTTCCTCTCCAAGATGACCATTCTGGAGAGTCTTTCAGTTCTTATTTATGAGCTATTTTTGTCTCTGACAATAAAGGTTCAATAAATAGCTCTATCACTACTGAAACTGAAGAGGCTGGCTCATTTATGCATCTGCTTTGGCTTACTTCCATGCCTAAGGTGTCAATTCCTCATGAAAATTCTCTGGGGAGGCAGACACATGTAACATCACTATCCCATCTATATTCTTGGGTTTCTGAAGGATATTGGATTATACCACCACTCCGGCAGCATATTTAGACTGTTTGTTAAATCTTTCCACAAAATATGTATGTATTTGATGGACTTTTTTTTTTAGACATATAAATTTCTTGAGCTTTATGTTTCACAGTTTTATATCCAGCCATTTTCTTGTGAATAATTTACGAACAAAAATTGCTATTACGTTCATAATAAAACAGAATTACTCTTACCACTTGATTTTTTTAATTCAGTGCACTTGAAAAAAAGTTATTATGTAAAATACAACACAACATTAATGCTGGAAACACCGGGATAGTTTCAATATTTGACTTGGCACAATGATTTTCCAGGGGTTGTTTCTAACTTGAAAAAAAAAAAAAAAAATCCATTGCTGGAAAGGTGGAGAGGGAAAATCAATAATTGTGAGAGTGGAAATCAGCCCTGAGCAATTCTTATTTAATTCTAAATCTTTCATTTCTACAATATAATTTTTCTGTATGCTTTAAAAGAATGATAATTGGTAATCTCTTTATGTGCTTAGAGGAGCAGAAATGTCATTGATACAACTACATTAAATACCCTGGGAAGAACAATATGCTTGGATTGGCCACAATACTGAATGCATCCATGGTTTTAAATGCAATAGGAATTACCTACTTGCTTGGAAAAGCGTGAATCATAGAACCATAGGATCGTTCAGGTTGGAAAAGACATTTAAGATCATCGAGTCCAACCCTTAACCCAGCACTGCCAAGACTACTAACCAAGGTCGCCAAGTTTTTACATCTAAGCACCTTTTAAATCCTTCCATGGATGATGTCTCCACTACTTCCCTTGGCAGCCTGAGAGAGCTGTTTTGAGAGAAGTCAGTGATTTGGAAGGGCTGCAAGGGGCAACAGCTCTTTACCAAAGCTCAAAGTGACCTCAAACATGTTGCCTTGTACTTGTTACGCAATTTAAGTGTAGTTATTACCAGCCTGCTTAAACCAAATTCAGTGGGAAGCAGGACAAGACATCAGAGCCAGGCATTCCTTTTCAGACCAAGTTTAAATGGCTTTACAAGGAGGGCAGAGCTGCTTGTAATGAAGTGTTAGCAGTCTGCAGTGGAGTTGTACCCACAAAACTGTTTCTGACAAACTCTTTAGCAAAGTCTTGGAATCCTAGAATATTTTAGATTGGAAAAGACCTCTAATATCATCAAGTGCAAACATTAACCCAGCACTTTCAAGCCCATCACTGAACCCTGTCCTTAAGCACTACATCTACACATCTTTTTGAAGACTTTCTGGGGATGGTGCCTCCACCATTGCCCTGGGCAGCCTGTGCCAGGATTTGCCCACTGTTTTGGTGAGGAAATTTTTCCTAATATCCAAACTAAACCTCCCCTGGCTCAACTTGAGATTGTTTCCTCTTGACGTTTCACTCATCACTTGGGAGCAAAGACCAATTCTCACCCGGCTACAGCCTCTTTTCAGGTAGTTGTAGAGAGTGAGAAGGCTTCCCCCGAGTTTCTTTTTCTCCAGGCTGAACAACGGACAGCTCCCTCAGCTGTTCCTCACCAGGCTTGTTCTCCAGACCCTTGCCCAGCTCTGCTGCCCTTCTCTGGACTTGCTCAAGCATGTCAATGTCTTTCTTGTCATGAGAGGCCCAAGACTGAAACCAGAATTCATGCTGATGGCCTCAACATCTTGCACTGAATACTGCATGGAATGGTTTGAATGTACACTGTGCAAGCCAAGGTGTGTCTAAAAATCTCTCAATTTGTAGCCTTCTCTTGGCAATGTAAAAACCATTTTGAAGAACAATAACTTGTGTTGTAAGTAGGTATCTATGGATGACAAGAAACATCAAAGGCAGTCTAATTCAGAGTGGAATAGTGTGGATGTCTTCACAGGGACACCACCAACATAGGATCAGGACATTGAAGGTGACCTGCAAATCCATGAGTCTGTCTCCATTTTGCACCTACCTGTGTAGATAGGCACCAGATGAAGGCAAAGATACTCAATCAAATAACATTTTTCAGTTCTATATCCTAAACCACATAGGTGTCTCCTAATGCACTAACTTAATGTTATGTCTCTTCCAGCTCCATGTTTTAAAGATGTCTAATTCCAGAGTGAGAAAATGAGTGTGGAATTACTCTGAAGTTGTCTGTGTATGATGGGGATGACAGAGACAGTCTCTAACTCTTTCTTATTTTCAGTGATTTGGGTTTTTTTAAAGAAATAAAAACTTAGTAGAGTTTACACATCTCAGAACATATTTATTTTGCATATCACAGATAGCTGGCAGTGTAAGTGTAGCTAGTTATACTTATTAGATTTGATTAATTTTGTTTTATTAGTATAGTATACTTACAGCACACCAGACCAGTTATGATTTTTTTTCTCCTGATGAAAAACAGGCAAGGCATCATAAGAGGGAAAAAGAGAGCAAAATTGAATGCCTGTTACAGGGATCAGCATTCAGTCTGTGACATGGTAAGGGAAGGATGCACCAGTTCTGGACTTTTATAATTCTTCACAAATTATTCTGCTTTGCCTGCAGCCCATGAAACTGCAAGTCACCAACCTGTGATCCTTTACCCCAGAGCCCTAAGGGCCTAGAGGCTGCTACTTTTTCCAAAGTTTAACTCACGACAGTTCATCCTTCATCTTGCTCCCATCTGAAACTAGGGGGAGAGTTTTTTCTAAATAACACTTAAAAGACTCTGTTTTCTAAATTTAACTCTTACTTGCCTTTGTTCTCTAATATGATGTAGAGCATGGGTACCTTAACACTTAAAAACAATCTGTAGAGGACTACATCATCTGAAGATGCCACCAGGCTAATGATCCCTGAGCCTCTGCAATCTAAGATCTAGTTTTCAACCGTTTATGACCCTGCCAAATACTTTTGGATTCATCTTTTCTCTGTGAAGTGTGTTCCATTTCATTTTCCTTGCCAGGGATATGAGATGAGTTGTCTGTTTGCATCTGGAAATCTTAATCAGTCCAGTCACCTTTCATAAAAGAACAAAGAAAATTGTTTTAACAAATGAGAAGTATGAAGGAAGTATTATAACTGGCATCCCTTGGCTCACGGAAGCAGCTATTACCTCCTCCAGCAGGTCCTCCCACAGCTGTAACCCCTGCCAGCTCTTGTCTAACTTGGCTTGTAGTCAGTGCTGTGATACTCAATTGCTTTGAATCAGTGTTGATGACTGAGATAAGGCAAACAACATGAAATGCTGGATATTAAAGATAGAAGTTCTTTTGGTATGTACTTGCCAAATATTGCTGATGCACCTGTTTTATGTTCAGAGTGGGAAGACAGTCAAAAAGGAAGTGGCTATCCTTCAAAGAGAAGCAGGGCTTTCAATTTCTGAAAATAGCTCAGATACAGAACTGGGTAAAAAGAATATACTACTGAGTAAATGTGTGATTGAAATGCACTTGGGAATTTTTCTTCTGTCATACACAAATAGTATATGCAATGTTTTCAAAGAATAAATTCATTTCCACGAGTCTGGAATGCTTCTTATCTGTATCTACCACTGGCGGACTCAAGGTGCTGCTTCCTGACAGTGAACAAAGGTTTGCAAAAAAGCCTGTGAAATCCGTTGTATGAATTGCCCTTTTTCCCCTGATTTTCACTGCAGTTCTCACACAGATATAATGAAGAAGACTCAAGATACTAGCATAGACAAGCTAACATCCTCTGGCATTCAGATTTTCTAAATGTGAAGGAAATTTTTCTAGGCAACATATTAATTTTCTCAGTACTCAACAGGAACACTGGCAGAAACTGCACTGCAGGTGGGAAAATTAGAACAGGTCAGAAACTTGTAGGTGCATTAGGGAGTAGAGGAAAATGTTGGTCACTGGTAAAAGAAACCTCCATTAGAACATGAAAGTCCGCAATGTCCTAGGATGTTAGGGATGAGGAAAAAAGCATTCAGCGTGTGACATATCTGCTCTTCTTTGCTGGCCGAATCCAGTCAGATGGTACACAAAAGTGTCCTATAATGAAGTGAACAAAGATTTTCCACACCTACTAGGGTGGTAACCCTGGAGTTATAAAAGAAAAAAAAAGAACATCTTAGAAACCACAGAACACTTGTTAGTACTTAAAAGATTGTAAAAGCCAGGAGAAAAGGTTTTTATGTTGGCTAGTTGAAAGAGAAAATAGAACTTACTAAGAAGTATGGTGTGATGATCTTTTTTTTACTCTTTTTTTTCTTTTCAGTTTGACCATAAGTCCCTCTGAGCAAAGCAGAATCTTTGCAACCTGTGATTCTAGTTATAGGGGTAAAAAAGAGCATGAAATCTGTGGAACTTGTACTAGAAAAGGGCTCTTGATTCACTCCCACACATGTATACCTATACTCCAGTACATAATGGAATCACAGCATTTTATCTGCAGGTAAATAACGAGGGATAAGGTAAATGTGCTGATTCCTCTGCCTTATAAAGCAAAAAGAGTTACAAAGACTGATTACTCTGGCGGTTGGACTGCGTGGTGCTGAGATTTCAAGTCTGCTATGCAAGCAAGTTCCTGAGCTTCTACACAGCACATGGGAACCATGTGAGGGAGGGATTGAGAAGGAGATAGGACAAACCCCCAGAGACAGCACTTGAATCATTAGAACTGTTGATCAATCATACCATTCACAGGGTAATGTCAGTACCGTGGGACTAGAAGGAAAGCGATGCTGGTGGTACTGCTGCTCTTCCACCGCAGCTATTGAGCTCTAATGAGAAGTGGGTCCAGAGAAGATTAACACACCAAAATTTTGAGTCTCTTGTAAAACTTTATCTTTCTCTCTGAGTTAAAATCCTACACAATATGTTAATAAACATTAATTCCACATACGGAATTTTAAAACTAAGAATCTAGTTTCAAAAACACAAGCAGCATCTGTCCACGCTGCATGTAGAAAATTAAATAAATACATTTGAAGGCAATATTAAATTTAAAACAGAGATATGTCTAATGTTTGGAGCACCAGGTTTTGTCTGGGGCCATCTAGACTCCAGACTTTGCCATCTGAAGATTCTGCTAGCATTCAGGACTAGGGGCCAAATTTGGGATCAGTTTGCTTTGTCGATACGGATATTTAAATGCTATTCCCTGGCTATGTTCATAATTTCCAAAAGGTAGAGAAATACGTTGTAATACTGGGGGTGTCAGAAGGCATTCATTACCATATCCTTGGGATGTGCCTGGCAGTCTGTAGAGAAGTTACCACACACACTACCACTTTCAATTGCCAATTCCCAACAACTACTAAAAGGAATGAATTTACACTTTCAAAGATCTGTCTGCTTGACCCATCTCTTAGACTGTTCTTCAGTGGAGGGTCTTTTGCTAAAAACTGTTAGAGATGAAGAGAGCAAGGATAAATTCCCTCACATCATCCTACAGACCACATTCCCCATTCCTGATGCTAAGTGGTATCCCCAGCTTGGCCCTGAACTCTATCGGCCTGTGTTATGCTAGCAAGACAGCAGAAACAGAGAGAAAAAAGCTGGAAATAACTCTTAACTGTGACCTGTAATGAGGTTTGAACGTGCCTTTTTTTCTAACATGCACAAGAAACAATATAATCAATAGGTGAGGTTTTTTAATGACGTTTGAATTCTTCAATTCTGGGATACTTTCAAGACTTCTGTAGCACTGCTGAGGTGTGAGATCAAATGCAAGGTGAGGATTTGGGGATGGTAACGATCAGCAGGCAGCATCTCTATTTCGAAGCACGAGGAAATCTCACAGAGAGACAGATTGATGATCCCTATAGATCAATGCCTTGGTATCAACAAGGCAAGACTGACCCATATTATCTAAGAATCCAACTCCAAATTCCTCAGATGTCCAATGACACTGAGAATATGAGGTCCGGAATGCTCAGATTTTGACTCAAATTGACCTTTTCCCTGTGGATTTCTAACTTTAATACGTGAATTTCATCTGTGTTACTACCTTGGTCCCTCACACATGTCTTTTTAAGACAGTCATTTGAAAAAGAAAAAGCTATTTTTATAGAAATCTGAAACATTGGAAAGATATTCAGAGAACTGATTGTTGTAGCTAAAATAGAACCAAAGTAAAATCAAATATTCTCACACTTAACAAGCACACTGATAAAAAATCACTTGCAAGGGTTTTTAACATAAAAGACTACAAAAGCCTAAAAAACTTGTTGTCACTTTTGAGAAACACGGTCTCCTCTGAGCCTTGAGTGACTTCCCCTCTAAGCCTTGAGATGCTACTGAGCACTGTATATTTTACCAACAGATATGGCTAGCATAGCATATTATCAGGATCAGCTGCCTTTCTTTATAAGGACATTATAGCCCATGTGGATCATGCCAACCTCTTCCTCTGCTATGTCTTTATTTTCCAGTGGGCTGAATTATTAACTGTCTACAATCTGAGTTTGCAGAAGTCCTTTCAAAGAAATAAAAAGGGGGATCTAGCGAGACTAGAGCAGGGAGAATGAGGGATAAGACAGTCCATGAGGCATGCTGGTAGGCACTTGCATATTTTTGGGTTTTGTTGTGGTAAACTACCCCTGCTATTATACAGCAGAATAATCTTTAATAATGATGATAGCTACTTAATGGCTACACTGAGTACAATGAAAGAAAAACTGGAATGGAAAAAGCTGAGCAAGTTTAATCCCCCCTGTGTCTGTGAGTGGTGGTTAGCATCAAGGTATTAATCCAGAAAACTCCCTTGACACTGCTTGTTATTTCAGCCAGGAAGATTTCTTTTACAATTATGCTTCATTGATGGAGCTAGCAGGGTCAGAGGAGGTAGCATGAGAGATGAGAAACAAGCATATATGACAACCTCCAGGAAATTATTTACATGCACAAAGCAAAATGTCTCCAAAACTAAGAGCCGTGTGAGCTTGACAAACATGTATGTAACCACAGTTGTTCTGAAACTGGGCTGCCTCAAACAGACAGGCACCCACCAAACCAGAATAGTTCTGGGCTGGTAAAGGTCAGAATTTGGGCTGGTATGGACAGTGGTGGAGGGGAGAACATGGGACACTATCTTTCAGGTTGTGGTCACATCCAGTCACAAAATTTGGTCAATCTCCATGCAGGGAGGCGTTAATAGCTGTAGAATGCACTGGTCTTAAATGACAATGGTACATGTAACTGCCTCCAACTCTGACACACTCACAGCCTGTGGAACAGTCTGCAATGCCATGGCCATTTTTCCTGAGCAGGAGTAGTGTTCAAAAAGGGTTGAAGATTTAGAATTAAAAAAACTGCTTTCAAGCAGCCTAAACTCATAAATTATTATCATATAAAAGGGCAGTAAGAGTAGGTGTTCACCTGTCAGTCTGCTCTATCAAAGACAAGAGCCTATCTCTTCTCTTCCATGCACTGACTTAAAAAAAAATACATTAAAAAAAAAAAAAAAGAAACCAACAAAAAACACAACATCTTTGCTACAGAGACATTTTTAACAAGTATTCCAGAAAGAGCACCAGCTATCAAAAAGGCTGCCAGGACCAGAAGGAGCCATCAATCGAACAAGTTTACATTTCAAAGTTTTTTGAGAACAGTGAAAATGTCTTTACCCTTCTTGATGGGAAAACTACAGTGCTATAGGAAAGTAGCTATTTGCTGCTTCTTACTGAAACACATTTATGTGAAGCAGCCCTTTAACCCTAGGAACGGTGCTAGAAACACACACGTACATACACACAGACACACACATACACACCCACACACAGACACACAGACACACACACATACATATATATATTAAGTAGCACTCCTGAGAGTTCTGCTCAGAGCCGCTTTGAGACTGTGGAGTCAGACCGCTCTCTTTTCCCTTCATATATGCCATTGTTCAGCTCCAGAGCTTCTCTTAGCTAATAGAGATGAACTGGTTAATTATTTTAAACCCTTTCCTGACAGTATTTACGAGACAGCAGAATGCATCTGTCTAATTTTGACATTTATCAGATAATTCACTCAAGTTCCCTCATGTGACACAGCTTTGTTCCTGCTAAAAGAACCTGCTGCAAACAAAAGGCCACACTATATTGTACAGCATCACTGCTCCCAGATATTTCAAAATTAACCTGCTAAGCCTCCCTGTCCTCGTGAAACCAGGAAGAGAACAAAAAAAGTGGAATGACTCTTAACAAGCTGTACTTTCTGTATCTGTGCTACTTATTTCTTTGTGCTTGATTTTTTCTGAGCCATTTGAAAATTATTAGGCAGCTCAAATAATTGTTTCCTGGGTATATTAGCAGCACTATAATTGTCATGTTTAAAGCTAAAGTTGGTAAAGACTGCAGTCTACTCTGGAATATTCAAACTTACTATACACAACTGCTTGCAGATAAATGTTTTGAAACTTTTATTACTAGTTTCCCTAGTAGTTTTTTTCTTTGTTTCTTCGTCAGGACCCCAGATGGATTCAGTCTGACACTGTTCTTCATTACACAATGGCATTGCCTGAACTCTGGATGGAAAGATTGTTGTCTTGCCTTTTGCCAGCATTTTGCAGTCACTACCATACGACGGCTGTTGTATACTCTCTTCTGGGTGGGTAGAGTGCATGACAGGACTTTACTCCTCTCTACATGCAGAAAAGAACAGATACTATCTAAATGACATATCACTTGTATGAGCCTCAGACTGACTTATTGAAATAAATTATACTTGGTGTAATTCATTGTGTGTGGGGGAAACAGTTATCAGTTACCATGCCAACGTTCTTTGTAAATACCGTTGGTCCTCGATGAACTCCTTTTGACCCACTAGTCTGAGGTTGCTGCTGTGTGATGTACATAATTCTCTCAAAACTGATCCATTACTTCTGCTCAGGGTTGGGGTCAAGCCTGTAGTGTAAAGTCAAAGAGAATTAGAAGCCCTATCAATAACCAGCTGTAGGACTGCAGTCCAAATGATAGATCCTAAAAATCCAAGGAAAGATGAATAAAATGTGAAGGAATATGCATGTATATTCTATAGCTCGAGCAGCTGCTGTGGACTATCAACATCATCAGGAGATCTCAGTGCATTAGCATAAATTCAAATGACAAATGCACAGTGCTATTCAGAGACTCATTAATTTGCAATGGGTGCAGTGCTCATGACATATTAGTGAAAAATTCAAATGTCTGTGTAGCATTGCGAGTTTAGTTTCGGGACCTAAGTTGCTAAAATGAAAACGTGTGCAATTTTTTAGCACTTTATTAAATTATGAAGTGTGATGACTATATCTGTGCATCTTTTTAAGCAGATGAGGTCCAGCGTGCTCCAGCACCAAATTGCATGGTTGGTGTTGAAATCTCCCTGTCAGACAAATTATGAGCCAGAGCTGAAATACCAGCTAGGTGGTGGCTGCTGCAGCATGCAGGCTGAGATCTCCCCCTTCTGGGTGAAGGCATTGCCACTGAGAAAAAAGAAAATTTGGTTCTTTCAGGGTTTCTTCTTTGTTATTCCCCTGTCTTGTCTGCCACATTAGTCACTGGTTGTGTTTTATGATGTTTAGAAGAGACATGACAGCAGAAATAAAATAATGCTATAATATCATGTGTGAGCACGATGGCTTCCTCTGTCATTCCTTATGCACAACCATAGACTTTACATGTAGGATAACTCAGACATGTAGTATACGAAAAGTCTTAACTGGGAATAACACATCTTCAGCTATGGCTTTGTTTTTCTCTAAAAAATGGAGAAAGAAAGCATTTACATTTTTATATAGGGAACGACCCATACATAGCACTCTTTCATAACATTGAGATCAAGCTTGCAATTATAGTGTCTGACAACTGAAATACACCCCAGTGGTGTTTATCCTCAGTGCCTTGACTCTGCTGTGTGTGTGCAGCCCTGACACAGTGCTATATCTTTCCAACCTCAATGAACACTGTGAACTCTACTGCATATTTTTGCTTCCTCTTGGACCTCTAACTATATCTTTTTCTGGTCCTGAGTTTACATGTTTTTCTGTCCACCTGGCTGTCACATCTAGTGTGGGTTTCTTTTACCAGAAAAAAATATACTTTAATTGCTAGTACTTTTTCTGAGGAATAAAACCCTTAGTTTTAAAGTGCAGGAACCACAATACCTAACTGGTAAAAAATAGCTTATATCTTCAAAACCACTAGAGTTTAGCTGTACAACCTCAGAAAAATTTTGAAGCAACCTTATTTTTGGAGACAGGGGAATTAGCTGCCAGTTACATGTCCAAACCCATCAGCTGCTCTTGAACATTTGATTGTCTCTGTAAAATAAAATATTATTTTATATATACACCAGTCATTAGGTAGTACAATAATAAGAGCCTTGATAAGGTTTGCAACATCTCCCAGCATATATCACACCTCCAAATAAAAGGAAAACCATTTGTCACTCTTGCTTCTCATCTGTGCCAGGCCACCTCCCATGCAGGCTATTGTATGTCATAGCTGAAAAAAACTGCAACCCCAAAACCAAAAAAGAAAGCCAGAAAATAAGAGAATGTCACATCTTTCCCATCCCTGTGAGGAGGATCACATTCCTCTGAACCTCTTGGTGTTTTGATAATCATGATGCTTGCCAGGTGACCTGAGCTGCCAGTGAGCTATAAGAGCGTGTGGAAAGTGCTTTGCCCTAATCACATAAGGAAGAAAAGAATCAGCACATCACCAAATTAATACTACAAGTCACTATAAATTGGCTTAAAGCTATGGTTTCCAAATCCCACAAATGGATTAGGATGCTTGTCTGACCTCAGCTTCCACCCACTCCAAAGGCTTTCCAGGTAGATATCCAGGGTAAGATCACAAAAACTGCATGAGCCTCCCAGCAGAGCCAGCTGAAGCTTCATACCCTAGCATCGCACTCTAACATCTTCATCAGCCTTGCCCA
Source organism: Melanocharis versteri (assembly GCA_013397845.1). NCBI lineage: Eukaryota > Metazoa > Chordata > Aves > Passeriformes > Melanocharitidae > Melanocharis > Melanocharis versteri. The sequence continues at coordinate 234,071 of VZTG01000485.1, forward strand.
AACCCGACCTGAATGACCACGTGACTTAGATATGAGCTACTGGAAGCACAAGAAAGGATTTTAAGAATGAAAGGGCAGAGGAAATGGCAAGGTGGGATGCCAGCAAAGGATGTGTCTGGGTGTGCAGATGTCGGGATTCATTTGGAGCCATAGTTTCAGCCATGGGAAATGCTAAAAATCTAGAGCAACACCCAAGACTGGACCCACAGTTATTTTAGGCACAGAAGGGCAAACATTCAGCCACAAAGCCTGCTCTGGGGATTGATAAGAGGAAAGGGCCAAGAACAAGCAGAGCCATGTGGTCATGGCCCCTTAGGGTGGGAGAGCGCAGCAGCCACCCCTCATCTTTCCTTTCCCCTTTGCAACTGAAATTCCCATTTTAAGCAACAGAGCCGAGCCTTAATGCACACCGACCAAACATACCACATACAGAGTCACTGTCTTGACCAGAGTTGATGGGACAGCTAAAGGTCCCTCTCTAGCAAAGAAATACTTCCGTGGCCCTCAGATGCCTCTGTCTCTCATTCGTTTCATTCCCTCCCCTCTGCCCAGGATAAGACCACAACCACATGGTGCTATGGATGATTGCCCGATCTGATTATTGGTGCCAGCAGAACCCTAAAGTTTAAATGACACCAATGAGATCAGAGGAGCCTGGAAATTAATGTGTCACCCTTCTCCTCCCACCACCCACAACAAAAGTGCTGAGGATTGAGTCCATTAGCTAAATGTCACTTACCCTGAATTCTGTGGAAAGATGAAATTTTATTTTGTGAGTAACTCTCAAAAGCTTAGTGAAATGAAACAGGCCACATGTGGTATTTCTTATGAGAAATAACTTTCCTTCATTAGCAGCCAGCATTGGACAATAGGCCTTGATTTGAAATATAGCACCTACTCTCTGCAACCTATTGCACAGGTTTCCAAGTGCACTTGATATTTAGGCATCAACAGAGAAAGCATTTTTTACCTAATCAAGAGGACAGTCAAAAGAAAAGCTTCATGGCAAGAAATTGATTTCCATATTGCAAAAGGCAGGGTTTTGCTTTTTTTTCAGAAAAGTCCCAATCTCTTTTTCACTTTGGGTTTTTGTGGTTCTCTTATATCACACCACTAAGGAGGCAAGCTGCTCTGGACTCTGCATTTCCGGGGGGACACAGATTTCAGGAACATATTCCAAGAAGTACCTCACAGATGGTCAGGTGACTGTCTGGGTAGTAACAGGACTCCAACAGGGAAGTCCCATCTTAAAATCCTGCAAAATTAATTTTAACTGCAGAAGAATCCTAGCAGAGGGATTTTGATAAGACAAATGGAAATTTAGATTATGTCTGCATGCTGGCAGAACCAGTGAACTCCCTCCTCAAAAAAATCTGATCATTCGAAAAACTCTGGTCTGAGTTTTCAAACCAGTGAAAATCCAGTCAGTCTGTCAGCTTCAAAAGTAAAACTTGGTCCAAAGTCATTAGGAAAAGGAAGGTGATTATATTCTTAAGTTTATGACACTGTTTGTGTTAACATCTTTGTTTTCATGCAGAACATGTTTGTATTTCAATTGACAAAGTATTTACAATGAGAAGAGATATACTCACCACCAAGGGCAATTATTTCTGGGTTATAAAGCTTGTATTACAGAACAGGCATGAATAATTCAGTGTTAGGTTGTTTAAGTGTGTTTTGTAAAATAGAGATGCAGCTTTTGTTTTTCTTGAAAGCTTCTGAGAAAAAAAAAGTTTACTTTTGATTTTTTTCCTTGGCCTTTTCACCCCTGGGGAGACACGGGACCTTTTGATGTTCCACGTTGACCTGCATTTCTTGCTTTTTTTCCCACTAAGTTGAAGAAAATGTAGTTTAAAATGCGAGCATTAAGGAGTAAAGAATATGGCACTATTCCTGTGTGTCATAGCATATTGAACAGGTTGTGGTGCTTCAGGCTGCTTTAATCATGACCAGCATTGCTGGATTGTGAGTTTTTATGATGCCGATGAGCAGAAGTGCACCCATGTGCACCTTTTTTTCCTGTGTGCAAGTCTAACCTGACAAATGAATCTATGTAGCTGAAGGGAAGGTGTATGTGTATGTGTGGTGTCTCCATCTCTTCTTCAGGTGCATCACATTACCTTCACGCTGCTCCACACTTAAACCTAAAAAAAAAGCCTGGGTAACTGCTGAATGACTGCCAAATTTTACCTAAAACTTTCTTTAGCACCAAGATTGAAGAGACAGCAAAAAGAAGGAATTTTTTCTTTCTAGTCCTTGCAAACTAGTGGCATAGTTGAATTCACGTACAAACCATTTACAATCCCTGTTAATGTCTGGGTCGGCAGGGCTGTGTCAGGGGAGAAACTTCATTACGGCTCCATCATGGTTTTCAGAACTTTCGTATTTGAAGTCACTTGTTGAGGAATATTTTAAATCAAGAAACAGCAGAAAGCCAAGAACATTACAACTGACAGGTATAAACTGTCTCAAGTGACGTAGTAAGGCATAAGCTCAGATAATCAACAATCATAATGCAAACCTTGTTGGAGTGGAGGGGACTTGAGGATCCCACTAAAAATGTTCTCACAAAACAGGGCAGGCATGGCCAATCATACCAGTCTTGATAAGTATTGTGTGCTGAAAAGCAAACCACCTCAAATAGGTAATATGGGAAACTGCCTTGTTCTTTTTTTTCAATATGTGCCTAAAATCTCTTCAAGGGGTTAAATCTTATGGTACTTCTGTGGTAGCTGAGTTGAGCTTTCTCAGTCTAGGCCAATAACCACTGGATAGCTAGCTGGATGTAATCTCTGTATCCGTTCAGACCTCTGCAGTCAGAGGGAACAATGTATTGTGCACCTTAAATGCTGGATTTTCACCCTTTGTGCCTAAACTCCTTTGTGCAAGTAAGCTATGGCACTTCTAAGAAGGAAGGAGAGTATGTGCACATATTCTCTACCATGACTGATACCATGTCAAGCTCACCTAAACCTTTTCCTGGGGGCTTTCATATAGAGGTATAGAACCCTTCAGGTTGGAAACAATCTCTAAGGTCACCAAGTCGAACCATTAACCCACCACTGCCAGGTCCACCATTAAACAATGTTCGTAAGTGCCACAAGGAATATTATATGCTTGCATGAGAGCACAGCCCAGGAAGGTTACAGATAAATACAGAGCAGTGTTTTCAAAATAGTTCTTCATATTTCTATAATGAATAAGAGAATATGGCAGCAGATGGGGCAAGCTCCACATCAGTTTTATGCCATGGGAAAAAGACAAATGAGAAGATCAATACTGAATATTTAAAGTAAGTTGTGTAGCTTATGCAGGCCATCTGCAAGATTAATGTGATCAAGCATTATGCTTCAAAGGGAAAAAAAGAATGGGTGCCCCAAAACCAACATTTCTCTTTTAAAAAAAGTAGAAAAGTATACCTCAACTGTTACCCCAATAGTACTTCCTGTAAGGTTTACTTACTGTTTTCCCTAGAGTGATAAGTCTTGAGCAAATTCTTGGTTGCTGTAGTGTATAGCAGTGTAAAGCAGATTTGTTTTCTCATTAGTCTTCCATATTTCTCTTCATTCGTGCAGCTGCATGAGAACATCCGAGTGAAGTGTCCAGACCTTGCACATCTTAGGATCGCTGGCTTAGGGAGAGATACACCAAGTGCTACAAAAGTATGAGAAAGAAATAAATTGAAATTTCTCAGCCAGTGAGAAACAGAGAAGAAGGTGTTTTTACTGCACTATGTTTACAACTTGTACTTTCTCAGATCCTAAAATCCACTGTTTTGCCTACACATCTGTAAGACATTATAGTTCAACATGCATGTCATGCACACTTATTAATGTAATAGCTTCCTCAAGCTAATGTGTGCTGAAATTCAGGTTTAGAATTGCCTGTAAATTCCAGAAAAAATGGAAGATTTAATAAAAGGTTCTGCAAATTACTAAACCTCAATAGTGAATTTGCAGCCTGCCTCTTTTTACTGCTTTTATTTCTGTATGACAGTATTTCATAGTCCGAAGGTGCATTAAAGGCTTGTAATCTAAGAGCAAGATATCATGAAAAGGAGGATGTATCTTTGTGTCTGTGTGTCCTGAATCCACTTCTTGAGTCTGGAAAGCTGACGTACAGAGCAGCCAGGAAACTGCAGCAGGGGCAGTTCAAAATATTCTGGGGTACATGTATTGGGGGATAAATAACATTTACAAGACTATCTCCTTTTCTCTTTCTTTTTCCACCAAGGAATGGTGTTGTATTTTGTTGCCAGACAAGGGGTGGCTGTGGAGGGGTTGTGTGCTCATGGCACCCCAGATACCCCATTAACCCTTTGGAGGTCACAAACCATCTGCATCCATGATCAGGCACACACCACCAGTTTCAACAGACATACTTTCTTTCTCACACTTTCAGAATTACTTTTTATTTTAGAATAAGTCCAAGCCTTAATGACTACAAAATGCATTCAGAAAACTTAATTTGCACCTGATGCATTTTCCAGAAAGGAATAAATACATTATTTATTATGTATGTCCAGAAACATTGAACAGGGCTTCTGTAAAGCCTTTTTATTTTGTGACAGCTTGTTTTCATCTGTCTTACAGTAGCCTTCTCCTCATGGTTTTGATAACTACACCGTTGTCTTTGTTTTCACTATGCCTTCTCACCATACTAATTATTTTCTGTTATTCTTTACCTGGGTTTTTTGCTCTTAAGAAGCTCCTCCGTGATTTGCAGTGTGACAGCATTGTCAGAAAATCTGCATATTTGGTTTGTTATTGTCTTGTTTAAGAAATATGAACTCCTAGACAATTTGTAATACTGTGATTTCCAGCCTGTAAGACACAGTGCAAGAAGTCATGTGAGAAAGAAGGCTATATTTAAAATACCTCCGATAATAAACCTGGTACAGAACTCACATCAGAGCCAATCTAAACATGACAGCACTTAATAATTGAACCATAAAACATAATCAGGTTGAAATTATGCAGTGTTTTGGATATTAACCATTTTTGTAGTCCTGCTGCTACCAGCTGAAATATTGGAAATAGTGGTGGCAATAGTGTAATTTGTTATTGATTTTGATCCAAAAAAAAATTCATAAAGGTACATATAAGGAAGGAACAGTAGCTTCAGTTTAATCCAATTAGTCACGTTTACTGCTTTTTTGGTAATAAGTAATGATAAATCTGACTGCAGAAGATGCCAAGAGCAACTAGATTACCATCTCTTCAAGGCTTGGTCTAGATATCTTTTTGTAAAGACACAAAGGCATGAGCCCACAAGAGGTAAGTCAGAAGAATAGTTTGGGTTTGAGCTATAAACACATCAGCTGTTTCACAGATGCTTCCCATACAGGTGGACTGACATTCCTCATTCCTGCAGATGCAGAAAGTCTTAATGCCTTCTCACAGAGATTCATCATCCCAAATCATCCTTGCTTTTGGACCTCAGGAAAGAGATTCAGACTGGTGTCACCAGGATAATAGTGGCAAAGATCCCAGTAGGTGTTTTTTTTCAGAACAGTGCCCAGTCTTTCTGGTCAAAGAGATGATATACTTTCTTCCATGAGATGATGAATCATGAATGCTGCCTTTGCTCATCCAGAGTGGAGGATAGTTAATTTAAACAGTCTGGGGCTCCTTAGCAGGGGCTGCCTGGCCTCTGCATAGCAGCCAGGTAGCCAGGATGGAGATGTCCAGGAGATGTTGCTTGAGCTCAAAATTTGAGTATCTATCTCCACTATTTCCCTACCAGAATGTGTGAGCTCCTTGTTCCAGGAGAGCAGAAGTAGACAGTTTTAGCTTCAATCACAGATGAGAGAGACAACCTAATCAGACCCAAGTGAGCGAGGTCAGAAGAGGCATCTTTTAGTTTTCATAAGGAATTCTAGTGTCATGGATAATTTTTATCTGCCTTCTCATCCCATTATTTTTGTTCGTCATCCTCAAGTCTGCACAAAGATTGTAAAATTATATTTCATATATAAACAAATGCAGAAGGTGATGAAGATAAAGGTTATACAAAGTTTATCTTTTAACTTCTTAAGGAGACAATGCCTAAGACTGGCAGGTTTTCTCAAAAAAATCTCTACTCAGTAGTTCACCAAGCCTAGTTAAGTCATTTAGGAATCTTAAATTGCATGTAGACTGCCTATTTGTAGACACTCTAATTCTTCGGGTTTTTAAATTTCATTCATTTAAACTAAGATGCTTTGCTTCAGGGAGAGAAACAGACAGCAGAGAGATACAAAGCTTCCTGAGTCTCCTCTCTGTTATATAGTGGAGTGCATAAATATTTGGAGCTGCAAAATAGCGTGAAGGGACCTGATTATACAAATACATTAAAAATCTCTCAAAGTCTTCTGAAATTATATTACATTAGCCACAGTATTAAAGGGGGGGAAAGGATCTTGTTTAAGTGCACATGGTCTATTTTATTTGCAAAAAACATGTTTCTCAAAAAGAGAGAATAGAAAAGGATCATGATATAACCCTAAATCCAGGTAACAAAGCTGGACTTCTAGTTGCCTTATGAGATACAGCCCAGGGACATCTGACATTCATCCTCTAACCTTAACCCAGCTTTCACCCAGTTGTCTGTTTCCCTTGAGCCAGACAGATCTAAGCTGTCAATTAATAGAAAATGTAAGTTTACTTAGACATCATGTAATACTGTTATCCATGTGGAACTACATCAAATGTCCTAGTTTGCTCTAAAGGCTATGGCATTTAGTAAAAATCTTCTCCCATGGGAAGCCTAGGCTTGACAAATGCCTGAGGATTAGTCATAGTCAGCTATCTCTTTGTGATGCAAAATGACATAATCATTGGCCTTTTCAAGTAGTACTACACTTTTATTTTCTCCAAATAAAGAACCAAATTCCAGGTTTGCAAACAGTTTAGGCTGTATAAATTTGTTATCGAATAAAGAAGTCTTGCTAAATCCCAGGAACTGAAGAAATGCAATAGCTGAAACACTTGCTTAAAAATGTTAATAAATTCAAGAATATCTAAAAGCCAATGGTCTAATTATTTGTCATACTTTTTACCATATTGCTGCAGCACTATATAATTGATAGCTTAGACCGTCCTCTCCAAAGTCATCCTGACTATGCACTGAAAGAACCAAACACAGGCTGATATTCCATTGTAATAGGCGAGAACTTTATGTTCTGGAGTAAGGCATCCTTAAATTAAAATTTTATATTTTAAATAGGGCCAAAAATCCATTAAAATGCTTATGTTTCCTAAAACCCAACATCCAAAACATATGGAAAAAATTGCCTCTAGGTATTGAAAGTTGTTGCCTTTATCATACTGTGTATCTAAATTCCCAAGGATGATTGATTTAATGAGGTTTCCACATTAAAAATCTTTTTCTTTGTTAAAATAGACGAAATCATAAGATTAATGCCCTCTGCATGGTACCATGGAATTAAAATATCTTTCAAATGTCTTCACTCCAAGAACACTTTGCTACGCAGGTCCGTGCTCAGCAAAGATTTTCTCAGTGTAAAGAATTTATTAGTCATGGCTGATGATGCTGGTGTGCTATAACCTAAATACCCGGAATATGCCTATGTTAAGACAAACTAGGCACTTCAGAAGGCTTTGAAAAAGTGTTCATTTTTCAGGTTGATATAATGGATTCCATGTCAGAAACACATGAGGCTACCCAAAGGTATGACATTCAGTCTTGACATATTTTTCCATTGCAGTAGTGAAATCTGACACAAAGCAGAGTAATGTGCTCAGACTGTACTGTTTTAGAGAGTTTACCTCAAAGGTAAAGGGACACAGACCAGGCTGAACAAGCACCGCCTTCTTTAGGAGAAGAGCTTGAATGAGGGTGGTAATACAAAAGACTCAGAACAGCATACTGGCTGTTTAGATTTACACCTTCCTCAAGAAATGTATAGGTGCTATCACATTCATTCTCTCTGGAAAAACAAAAGTATTAATTCAATATTTCTTTCAAGGAAAGTGCATTATATAGAAATATGCCTTAAATGGCTGTATATTGGAAAAATCATAGCTCTACTTAAGTATGAAGTCAGGGTATGAATGTATTTACAAAGTGAAGAATAAAAGAAATATTGAATCACAGAAGCATAGAAAACTTCAGGTTGCAAAAATCTCTGCAGTTCATAAGATCCAACCTTGCACCGAAAGCAGGGCAACATCAAGTCAGTGTATCCATCAGATGATCTTCCAGCACTCTGCTGGGTAAAATATCCTGTGTTTGAATATTCTCACTGTGAAGAATATTTTCAATATCTAGGCAGAATTCTACTTCAGGCAACTTATGCCTGCTGCATCATGTCTTGGCACCATGCATCCTTGTGAAGTGAGGATAAGTTAGTTATTTTCCATCACCACCTTTGAGATCTTGGAAGATCGCGATTAGAACTCCCCAAGGCACCTTCTCTTCAGAGTGAACAAATGCAGTTCCTCGCATCTGTCTTCATACATCAACTTCTCCAACACTTTCATCATCGTAGTGGTTTCTGCTGGGTCTGCTTGTCTTTCTCAGATCAAAGGGACTGAGACTGTTTTCCAAGATACAGCCTAAGAAATGCCAAGTTGACTGAGATATTCAAATCCCTAATTTTCTGGTTGTTCTCCAGTTGAAGGACCCAAGAAGACAGTTAGCCTCCACTTCAAAGTTGCACTCGTGCCCAGTCTCCTACCCATCCTGTCAGTCTCCTGCGTTTCTGATAGACACAGTGGAAGGAAGCATTGACACAACACGTGACGTGACCATGGCTTTGGGGTTACAGTTGTCCGAGGTCTATTATAGGGTTTTTCTTGCTCCTGCAGACTCAAATAATAGGTCAAGAGGAAAGAAGCATAGATTCCGTCCATGTCTCATCTATGGAAAGGGAAAATATAACTTTCCTAAGGACTTTGTGCACTATTATGGTAAGAATGCAAGAGAGAGAATAAATACAGCCTTGATAAAAGACAGAGAGAATGGTGGAAATATAGACTTGAGCTCAATAAATGGGCAAAATGAAATATCAGAGGAAGATTTCAAGCTAAATAGTATTGGGAAGTGAAATATAAAAAAAGAATTAGAGGTATGTTTTCAACAACAAATACTGTACTGTTTTAGAGAGTTTACCTCAAAGGTAAAGGGACACAGACCAGGCTGAACATGCACCTCCTTCTTTAGGGGAAGAGCTTGAATGAGGGCGGTAATACAAAAGACTCAGAACAGCATACTGGCTGTTTAGATTTACACCTTCCTCAAGTTCTTCAGATAATACATGAAAATTGCGTGTACTCTGCCATATGCTATAATTACTAAAACTCATTCATTATTTCTGGTTTAGCAACGTGTAATGAGTTCCACCCAGGCACTTTCCCATTATCCTTCACAATCTACAAACATATAGTGAGACAGCGCCTGTCATGACAAGCCTTAAACGCACAAGGTAAAAGATAGGAGAAAACATGGAAATTAATCACAGAGAGAGACAAGTGATTAAGTTTTTTAAATAATTGAAGTGATTTCGAATTCTTTCACATTTAACAACATTACCCTAAGTGACTGGCACGAGGACAAATGGGAAGCCTGTTGTAGATAGATATTTAGCAAGTATGTTCTGAGTCATCATCCAGAGCCTTCAACAAAGACCATGCACCATGAAACATACTGGCCATGGGGCAGGGCTTTAGCATAATGACCATGTCCTTCATATCTTTTCTTAATTCCATTTCAGACAGGTTTCTTTAAACAAAGAAGACATTTAAAAAAAAGCACAGCTGCTCTCAGACTGATGGGATGGACAGACACTTTTTTCTCATCTATTTTATTATTTTGCACTACAAAAAATCCTTAAAATAATGGCTGCTGTTTCCAGGATCTCATTAGAGAAGATATAACAATATGTTCTTATAATTAAAAATGTTTTAAAGAATGCAATGAAAACAAGATATAAATCCATAATTTTGCACATTCAATTACTTTTAGCTGGTAAATGTTAATTATAAATATGTAAAAAAGGTAAAAACATTGAAGATTGTTGATATCAGGCAATAAGATGCTTTGCAGACATAAATGGGGAGAATGATGACTATTTGGCTGTCTTGTTTTCTGATCAGCAGTGCAGAAATATCTGAAAGGCTAAAACCAGAAACTATTTTGTTTGCAAAAGTATACAATCTTGTGGCTTTTCTACCAGCTTCCTGAGAAAACCCATACAATATGAAAAACACTGGATCATCTGCCTTGTTTACCTGGGACCAGAAAGAGAAAAGAAAAAGAGGATCAGGAACAACTTGTGCATCTATCCTTCCCCCTCGGTGCAAGTGAAATAAATGTACTCTGGAGAGTATGGTTGTTCAAGAAGGAAAGAAAAATTTTAGGAGAAACAGAGAATGTGGAGGCAGGAGACTGGTAGCCCAGTGCAAGATGGGAGTGGGGAGGAAAGGGAAGGAGAACACAAGGATGGGAGAAGAGTGGGGACAAGATGGAAAGAAGATGGGATGTTAGCTATGACTGATATGCAGCATGGCATCACACAGGAAAGATGTGCAGAAGGAGGTGGATTTGGTCTCTGGTCTCTGTTGCAGGGGACCAACAGAGCCAGAGACCATCATACCAGAACTCTACTAATGTGGTAAATCAGTGGATTATCCTGGTCCAAATTTATTGTGTCATTGCCACAGAATTATGGACTGGTTCCACAGATGGTCCTCTAATTTTAATTAAATCAAATACAAGCACATTGATTCCAGAGTCAGCACAGTGACAACGACAGTTCTGGGCACCACCAAATTTCATGTACCCTGAGCCAGCCATGAAAACTGTCTGAGACAGCCTGTGTAAAACCTGAGTGCTCTGATTTGGGAAACTCCTCAAATCACCATATTTACATTATTCACCATTCCCAGCCATGAAGAAGGGGTTGGTGGCAATAACCCAGATAAACCAGCCTGGTACACAAGTGCATGACTGGAGTGGGATGGGTGGGAGGCAGTAAAGAGCTCTAGAACAGCCAAAGCTCTGGCTCCCCATTTCTAACCACAGAAATGGGATGGGATTTTTTTGGTACCCACCTCAGCAGCAAGATGTTTGACAAACCCCATCTTGAAAACCAATTTAAGGAATGTGAGATCTTTTCCCCCAGAGACACAAATCATAATTTTGATAATACACCAACCAGTGAAGAATATTTGGCATCCATTTCTTCAAAAATGCCCCCCAGTAGGTAGTAAGAACTGTTCCCTTTTCATTCCTAATACAGGTGAAAGGAAATTTTGCTCATGATTCAGCAGATGATTTTTCAGGAGTGCTTTCTATACCACTGAAGTATTCTCTATTCTCCTGGACATCTTTAACCTCTCCTCCAACTGGAGGCACTGCCACCCTTGTAAAGCATGTATGGTCATGAAGCCTATCACTAACCTCATTACAAAAAAAGTATTCTTTTTTTTTATTTTCCATTGTTTAGAAAAACCTCAAAATATTCCACAGTGTGGTTTTAACCATACATTCAGTTCATATATAACTGTGCTTAATAAAAGTTCCTAAGATGATAGAGGCCATTCTTCCTGGACACAATTTCACAGTCCCGGTAAGCTCTTCTTCCTTTACTGGTACTTCAAACCCTTGGAAAAGGATGGGATGCATTCAATTTTTGGGTTTTGTTTGGGTTTCTTTTAACATGTGGAGCAGATCTTTTGGTATTTCTCACATAAAGCAAGCTTTTGATTTTTACAAAATTACATTTTTGGTAATTCCTTTTGTGTCTATCATACCTGCAGCATCAGAGCTCTTACCTGTGCATTTAATAGTCTGACAAGTTCTTTTTTCTTTTTCTGTCTGCTTGTTTCACTTATTCCCCATTTTTTCTCACAGTGTTTTGTTCTACATAGGAGATAGTAGGAGATCCCTAAAAATGGTAAATTGGCTCAGCAACATCAGACTATTCACAAATTTCTCTGTTTCTGCCTTCTCTCTGCCTTATCTGTGTAGATCTGCGTCATGTACAATTTTAATTTTCATGTAGTAGGTTCTCAAGTGATGGCTCTGCTGTTAGTAGCTGCTCTTACGTTAAGAAAAGTTCTTACCAGATAAAGTACTTCCAAACCAAGTCATGTTAGAAAAATGTAACCCTTTTTTTTGCACACCTTTCTGGTGGCAGCCACAGAGAAAAGCCCTTACTGGTTTCTTTATATTTTCCCAACATATCCAGATGTTTTGGCACTGGTGGAACTGGGTTTTTTCCATCTTTCAGTCAGGGAAGCAGTAACTTTGCCCTTTTCCACTTTTTTTTTTCCATGTTTGGTTCCAAAGCCACATAAGCAGAGCCCCCAGGCATGCATAAACAACATGCAGCACACGGTCTGCTCATTTGTACTGACATTTTTGGAGGGGAAAGTGCCTCTCATCCTGTAATTTCCAGACCAGGAGCCAAGAAGCTGGCTGTGATTTCAACAGGTCGTTCAATATTTGGTCCAGACCTGAAATGAACCTGCCTGAGCTGGGCTTAAGTGGGATATGTTGAATAATAAGGACAGAGCTGCAAAAGACACGCTACAAGTATTGTGCCATTGAATGCAGCAGTGAAGACAAGGCCTAGGACTCTCAATATTGGGCCTGTTAGGGAAAGGGAAATGCTTGTCCATTTTGTCGCTAAATTTAACTCCCCGGCTTGCGATATGAGAGCCACGAGAGCTGTGCAGAGCACAACACCAGCACAGCAGCAGACGCCGCAGAGGGTTGTTGCAGTGATTCAAGGTCTCTGCTGGCCGTGGGCAGACTGGAGCAGCTGTGTTGGCTGGGAAATCTGCTCCAAGAGATGTCTGAGCTCCTATGCCCAGGTGTGGAGTGTACTGTGCACTGAGAGGTCTTACCCTGTGGCACCACAAGCTGGGGAAGCACAGCTGGGCATGGGCACAGCGCTGCTGCTGCCACCTTACCTGATGTCACACCTGGAACCCTGCAATTTACATGGAAGATATCCTAGCAGCTAACATTGCTTGAGGTAGAACTGTATAATCCAGCTGCTTACCACACTGGGAGGAGCTCCTCACCCAGAGGTCTCTGTTGATGCCGCTACTGCTCAGAAACCCAAACTTCAGAAAGAATTTGAGTGTTAGATTTATATGCTGGCAATTAAACCCATCTCTTCTCACAGATATATTGTTTAACTTCAGCTACTGATCCTTATCTCTTAATGACCAAAATAATAACCAAGGCAGAAGCAGTGCTCCCTTCTCAACATTTCAATATATTTAAGGTTATAATAGTATTCTAATTCAGCATAGCTAACGTGTCACATGGAATAGATAGACAAATTGTTCCATATGTAGCCCCAAAAAAGCACTGACAAGACAGCTGTACCCATTCTGTCTCAACATGAAATACTGTCATGTCTCAACTAAGTCTTTCATGACAGCGATTGTATCTAGCATTCTGATAAGTGAATATTTGTGGAACTAACTCTCACATAGATCTTTGTGATTACAAATGATATTTATCCTTTTCAGCATTGTTGTATACTTGTCATTTTATCTGTGATGTATCTAACTCGAGATCAATGAATCCAACCATGACTCTAAACAGCTAAATAAACCATCATACTCAGTGCACGACAAATCTCTTATTATCTCCTGCTTGTTCCAAGTCACAAATCTGCCTTTGTGTTAAAGTTTTTGTGTTCAGAAATGCTTCTTCTGAAGATGGATTTTAAAGCCTATCAGAGCCTATACATTTCCACCAACATTGCAATATAATGTTGATGGAAATGTATACCAAAAGTACACCAGAGGCAGAAAGAGGACAACTCTTCAGTTTGACTGGTAAACATAGAAGGAAGACCAAACAATGGATCATCTCCTAAACCCTGAATTTTCAGTTAAGGTCACCATTCCATTTTCACGATTCTAAGTTTCCATCAAAAGAAAATATGTTGATCAAGTCATTCAGAAAGGGACAAATCCTCTAAGTTCCTGAATTCCTATATTTATTTTCATTTTCTCCTTAAATTCTTGTTTTTAATTTGGAGTGAATCTGGGAGGGTTGATAGAGACACTTTTCCTCAGCTAACTAAAAAGTTCATATTCTCTCACCCCTCTAGCTACTCACTTAAGTCCTAAAAAACATGAAGGTAGAGAGAAGAGGAAAGTGTGGTCCAAATTTCTCTGCTCTTGGCCTCATAACAAGGCCCAGATTTCTGGTGTAACAAAGAAAAGCTGATGCCACACACAGAAATAATGCCAGGTTAGCTGAGAATTCAGCAGAAGTCATAATAAGTAATGATAACTTTTCTAAGGAAGCAAACTCAAACTTACCAAGCTGTTTTGGAGACAAGTGTCCCTATTACTTTTTCCTGTATGATATTCCATTAGAGGCAGATTACTAGCGAGCTCCAAGTGTAAATAACTAAATCTCTTTCAAAATGTCCTGTGGTAAAGGTCAGGTTTGGGTTGGAAATGAACCTGAAAGGTCGTCTAATTCCAGCCCTACTTCCATGGACAGGGACATCTTCCACTTCATCAGGTTGCTCAAAGCTTCATCCAGACTGGCCCTGAACACTTCTAGGGATGAGGCAACCACAGTTTCTCTGGACAATTGGCAGCATTGTCTCACCATCTGAACAACAAGAATTGTTTTCCTGTAGCCCTTTTAGGCACTTGAAGAAGCTCTAAAGTCTCCGCAGAGAGCTTTGTCCTCTCTGCAAGCTGCCAATTAGTCTGTGCTAATGCTCTCTTTCCAGCAGCTGCCTATCTCTTGTTTGCTTAAATCCTGCAGGCCAGGCTTCTCACTCTTCTTTGTCTTCACTCTGGAGCATACTTAAAGAGTGTGAAGACAAAAGACGAAAAATTAAATTATTCAAGAACTGAGATTGAAGCACTTAAACGTAAGTTTTACTGTCTCTGAGGTCAGGTGAACTGTCCTGCTGGACTGGCACAGACTCGAGCAAATATTTTTGCCTAATACAGGGCTTTATGCACTCTTTATTCAGTGCCCTACACTCCTCCTTGATTGCATGAGCTACTTTTAGGCGAGTTCATCTGATGCTTTTGTGTATTTCTGCCATGTCTTCTGCACAGCACCAGCTGAATCTGCATGCCAAGTGCGGTAATAGTAAGTAGGAATCTACAGCAGTTGCTCTGCATTTTTATTCCTTTGCTACCGATACTTTAGCAGTTACTTCTAGGCCACTGGAAAACAAAGTAAGTATTAATGCTTCTCTATGTTAAAATAGCAGGAAATGTGTCTCAGAGTTTAACATGCTGTCAGTTTCATTTGAAAATAAGTAATTTGAATTTCTTATAATTAAATAAAAATATAAATTAAAAAAAAAGAGCAAAGCCTTTGGCTGGTGTTTGTGATGATCTGCACAGATTATGGAAAAATCCATCAAATTACACAATTTTCATTGAAGAGTGGCCCTGTACAGAAGCCAGTGAGAAATGTTATGCAGCTTCATTACATTAATCAGAGAAATCTAGCCCTGTGATACGCAAACAAAGGACATTATTAGGTTTTTTTTATATAGGAGAACAAGGAGAAGACAGCTTCCTGTGATTTGTATGTGATCCATACAGTATGATCACATTACAGTATCTGAGTCCTCACAGAATTAAATATATTCTTGCAAAACATTTCTCAGCTTGGTTTTGGCCTCAGGATTTATAGAGCTCAGTTCCTAGATGTACAGAGGTCCCTGTAGGTTCAGCCCAGAACACAAGCCTGTGCTGGGATTGCTTGGCAGCAGCACAAGTGTCAGGCAAAGTTTAACCAGGCTCAGCCTTGAGGGCAGACCAGACTGCTTTTAGCTGTGGTCTTAATAGGGGAGCTGCAACATTTTTAGGATAAGGAAGTCACTTTTTAGTAGATATTTTCGGCTTCTCCAGTGGTTATCAAAAGGGATGGGTCAGTTGCTCTGGTTAGAAGAAATAACATTCTGGAAACTCAGTGAGGTTTGACAGAGTAGCTACTTTTTTATGAGCTTTTGTTTTGTTTTCTTTTAGCAGGTGAAATGCTATGGATCATTTTGAAAGAAGAAATTTTAAAAGTATCTAAGAATAGTTTTTTCCAACCAGAAGTAGTCACTGCTAGAAATCTCCTGAGATCTGGGTGGAAAATTTTCAATTCAGAGATGTTCCTTCGTTGGGGTTAGGTTTCTTTTCTTTTGTTTCTTTTTACTCAGGGAATTTTGTCCCATAAATTGCTAGGAAACAGTAACGACTGGGTACATAAAGAAAACAAAAGAAGTGGCCAAGCTCCGGATAGGAGGGCATCTGGTTGCACTTCTCTTATCTGGGAGTTTCTCTCAGAGAGGGAGAGATAACGCACGAGAATTGGGCTGGTGAAAGACTGGGCTGAGGCAGCTCCTAGCTCTCTCTCTCAGCTTCAGAGAAGGATGGTCAGAGCTACTGCTTGGGGAAGGAATTCACTGCCACCTCTAGAACCCAGCCCGGAGCTGCCTGTTCTGCCATGGGGTGAGCCTCTGCTTGTGAGAGCAGCCACTGAACTGGGACCTTATTAACACCTACTTCACTAAAAGAGGGACTTTTTCACTGTCTGCTTGCGTGGCCAGGACCTTGAGCTCACCTCTCCCTGCCCTGCTGGGAGGCGAGCTGCCGCTGCCCCGCCCCTCACCGCTTTTCCGGAACTGCTCTGGGTTTTCTCTGCACTGCAGCCCTGCACCCGCTGCCTGCTGCGACACCCTGCAGATCCAGCCACAGCCACAGAGCTTCTGCTACATCTCATCCACCACTGATGCGGTGTGCTGCTTGCCCGACCCCCCCTCGGGGGGTGCCTCGTTCAGCTGGGCAGATGGAGCAGCGCACCCTTCCCACCACCAGTCCGAGGTGGCTGGCTTGGCTCCTAAGCGGGAGAGCTGCCAGAGTCACACTCAGGGTCCGGGCAGCCCACCGCTGTTACAGGCACAGAAGAGAAGTGAGAGGCGGAGGGGCCTTTCAACAGTGAACAGGAGCGGTTTATTTCCCCAGGACGGGAGTGAGGAATGGGGGGGACGAAGAGCCCCGAGCTGGGCGTTACACAGTATGTTACACTGGGGGAGAGGGGAGGGAGATACCTAGGAATGAGCCATCTGAGGTACAGCACACAGGCAGACTGACAGTACATAAACCAATAACAGCAACAGGGGGAGGAGAGGGGCAACAAGGAGCCAGTGAGGAACCCCGCAGCTGAGAAGGTTCCAGGACACAGCCATGTGTGGAAGGTGCCAGTGAGGATACAGGGATCAACATAATTCAAATAGGTAGGGAAAGGGATCTTGGGAGGAACACAGCTTCTCACCCTAAGTGAAAGGAAAGAGAGATGCCTCAGGAACACTGCCTGAGCCTGCTGAGGTAACACAAATGATCTTTGAATCACCGCAACACACCACCCTGGGATTTTTTGCTCATTCCCACTGTTCCAGCTTGCTGATTCTGAGGGTCCTGCTGGAGCACCAGGATCGGCTCCCCCTGCAGTTTGTGAAGCAAGCCTCTCTTCCATCCCTTCCCGTCTTGGTCAAGTCTGCCATTACCTCGTGTTCCCTGAGCTCGCACCAGAGCGCCCCCTACAGCCATGGCGGAATCATCGCACCTGCTGTGCCTGCCGGGAGCCATAGCACCCCTGCTGGCTGTGACCGGAACTGCACCAAAGGGGAGAGTGCCTGTGGCTGAGGAGGCTGTTACTGGGTGTCTGGTTCTGGTTGTCACTGCCATTGTTGTTTGTTTGCCTTGTTATACATACTAATAAAGAACTGTTATTCCTATACTCATATCTTTGCCTGAGAGATTCTTATTTTCAAAATTATAATAATTCAGAGGAAAGGGGTTTCCGTTTTCCATTCCAAGGGAGGCTCCTGCCTTCCTTAGCAGACACCTGTCTTTCAAACCAAGATATCCTTTTTACTAGACTTTCATTGTCTGGGTGGTGACTGCAAAATGAGTATCTGGCCAATGTTTGCATAAGTGCAGTGAAAGGGTCAATGGTCTCTGCAAATAGGCACCTGTACACTCAGGCACTAAATCTGCAAACACAGGTGTAAATTTGGGCATGGTTTCTGTAGGTAGAAATGATGCTTTACAACACCAGTGA
>VZTG01000485.1:252582-262825 GCA_013397845.1 Melanocharis versteri
CAGGAAATCCTTCTGGGTGTATCACCATGGTCTCCTGGTGAAAATCACACAAAAAGATGGTAGGCAAAGAAGGTCTCCTCCCTGGAAGGCTCACTGGCCTTCATATTTATTTAAAAGGGGGAAAATACCAACTCGGTGGCTTTTTCAGACTGGTTTCAAAATTAAATCATGATAATAAACTCAAAATTATATTTATTTTTGTATTTTTGAGAAAGAAAGCAATATGGCTGATTTACTGCCATATAAGAGCCTATATTCAAGGTATTCTGTTGGGTCCATAGCTGGGCTTCTGTTGCCCATCAGGTATCCAAATTTAATACTGCATGCCACTGAATAGAACAGGACTGAGCCTGCAGGAGAGATCGTTGTGGAAACCACCTCCTGGATAGTTTCTAGGGTTTGTTATGATACAATTATAAGAGATGCCTCTGCCTGCATTAAGTTGCAAACAAGACCACACACAGAAGTCAATAACACGGATTTTTTTATAACAGTAAATGTGAGGTAGAGACATAGAAAGAAAGAGGAGAAAAGTAGGGGCACAGAAGGAGAGTGAGAGAGAGAGAGATTAAGTAGAAAGATATCTCCACCCGTGGATTCCCAGAGCATTCCACTGGTCCTTCTTCACCCTCCTTAGTCTTTGGTGATGGGGGTCCTGGAGTAGTTCTTCTGGAGGAACCACTTTTATACAGAGAAGTCCTGGGTATCCATGGGGTGAATATGCCATTCCCACAGCTTGGGCTGGCATGTGTGTAACCAGCTGCTTCCTTTCTCACAGTTTGCCACCATGTGAACTTTTGTCCTGATAGGTCTTATTTTAAGTTCCCTTAGTCTGTGCAGCAAAATTTTGTCCAGTGTGCTAATTCCAAATTTTCACCTTCATTAGACCTGGAATTCAAGCCTTCCTATTTTTCCATCTGTGCTTATCTCAAGTTCCTGTTGTGGTGGCTTATCCTATGGGAACTTCTTTCTTTAACAGTGTTTTGAGATACGCAGCTGCGCTCTCTGTCCTCACAGAGCTCACAGTCCTCACAGAGCATACTTGTGCTTCCCATGCTGGCACCTCTGTCAAGGCTGGTATAATTTGGAGCAGGTTTTTCCATTCTCAGTTTGGCCAGCTATTTCTTGTGAGTAGGGAGAATGTTTAAATTTTTTTTAATGCTTCCAGCATAAAGCTATAGCTACCCCTATGCAACCAATGTACCCAGTCACCAATTAAACAGAAGGAAAGCTGGCAATTTCCTCCTCTCAACCCATTGACTGCAATGACATTTAGGAAAACATCATGGGTTTAATACCTCAGTTATTCATATTAAGAAACATATATTAATTTTGTTTTAGTTCTTTTTTCTGTTTTAATCAAAATGAATTGTAGAACCTCATATTACCAAAACATTTCACCTTTTTCTCTAAGGAAAAAAAATGTGACAAAAAACCAAAGCAGGGTCCTTCTCCTAACTCCTTTTTTGGAAGCCAAGAGACAGGGCGAGCCAAGGAAACTGGCACATGTCTGAAAGATATTTTAGGGCTAGAGGAACAGCCAGCTAGTAATGCAACTGGCATTAACATAGCCACTAATACAACAATAAATTATAGAAAAATCACAGGTTGTATAATCCTCCAAAAGCTTCCTTTGAAAGGAAAGCAAAGGCTGTTTAGTGAAAGTTTCCACTCTTTTCAAGGGTGGATACCTCAGGGCAGGGTTTAAACAATTTTGTTCAGAGTTTTTTGTTTTTTGTTGGCTTATTTTTATGTGGTGGTGCTTACTCAATTTTATAATGATTTAACTTACATCTCTGTAAATTATATTCCATGTGTCAGAATCAATGCTCCTAAAATATTCTCAAAAGGCACTAAATATATTTCATACATTCCTTGCTAACTCTATGTTATAAAATAATTGATACACAGCCCACAAAACATCTAAAAATACTCTCTCAGCTTAAAAGATGCCTGCAATTTCTTCTGCTGTGCATAGCTGCAGACCGCAGAAACCAATCTGAAAATCCAGTTATGGCAACATTCAGGAAGTTGCAGGGAGAGAAAACAACCTTTCCCAACCTGAGTATTTGCTTTGTTTTACACCGAATAGTCAATATGTTCACACAGCTCAGCAACAGAATAAATTTCCAGTAAAACTTTTCCTAATGAAAAATATTTTTCCACAGTTCTTGCCGTTATTGGACTTTTTACAGTTAATATTGTATAAATCTAAATAAAATAGGAGATATAATTGTATATAAATTGCTGTTGTGTATCCTTGTTTATTTCAAGCCATTTACAATCATTCCAGGAATATTAATACTATTTCTAAAATGAACAGACCTGCATCATTTATTTTCTGAGTAATCACATGGTTGATTTTGTTTCTTTTTTTTGTTTCCTTCCTTACAGTAGTAAAAATTGGTGGTATACCCTTAATAATCCCCAAATATCAATCAGGAGTCCTGTAGAAACAGATTCATGAAGGCTTAAACCACATTAAGATTAATTCCTTTCAGCAGTGGACTCTTTCAGTGATCTCAGATTTATTACTGTTGCAGCAACTTATAGCCAAAAAAAAAGGGCAGAAAAAACTAGATGAGAAGCCTCTAAATTTACTCCAGATGCTCACTTACATCTTGAAATGTAGGAAAGGGACAGGGGTAGCGTTTCAGAGGTTCCTAGGGAACAGAATCCCATGGAGGTAAGGTGGGGAGAATCTCCTAACAGCAGCATGGTTACAGCTTGTCCCTGCAGGAGCAGGAAGGGGGGGAAGGAGCCAAGTGTGCCCAATGGACTGAAATGCACAAAGATACGACTCCTCCAGTGCCTACAGAACCCAAAAAACACCCACCCAAAATGCCATCACATGGTTGTTGGGCTGCTGTAGACAAGGGTGACACTCCTGGGGTGGAGAGCCTGGGGCCAAGCCTGGAAATGTGGGATGGGAGGAAGGACCACCACATGCCACACAGAGCAGACTCCTTCACAGGGAGCAGGTGGAAAGAACAACTTCAGGAATGACCTGGACTTTCAACATCACCAAATGCAATAATGGCTAGATAGAAAATTCAGCACTTTGGGAAACATTTACCCTACATGTAGGCATCATTAGTGTGCCTCTTGGGGCACCAACACAGCAGGGAATTCAGTACAGAAACCGGCACTTCCTTACTGATCACGTCCTTATCTTATATGCCAGGGATTTTATTTTGATTATGTTTACTCTCAAAGAGGCATTTGCTCCCCATTGCCTGTAGGGCACTCAAAGTCCACCTTTGAAGCCAATGACACTCTGCCTGTGACAGAAGCAGCCTGGCCTGTGGGTGAAAATCACAAGCCCACTGACATTTGCAGTGCTGGCCTTTGATAGAACTTCACTAAACCCCGCATGGGGCCAGCTACAGCCAGCACACAATACAGCCTTCTGCATTAAAGCCTCCCAAACCACAACTGATACAAGTAGGTTTATGACTGCATAGACAGGCCTTTGTTCCCAGGAAAAAAAACCCCAAAAACCTACTTGCAACCTGGGGAGGGAGGAAAAAAAAAAAAAAGAAAAAAGCTCTAGAAAAAAAGCTTTTTCCTTCCAGTAATAGCTTTCTGAAACCTGTGAACAGATTGCTGAGATTAACTGCTCCCTTCTCAAAGTGACTTAAGGTTCCTCTGTCTCACAAAGCCACACTCTTTTTTCTTGTTGTAAGAAATGACTCAGTTTGGGGGTTGTGTCCAAGAATGATACCCACATGAACAGACAGGAAGTCAACGGTGTAATTTAGGAGGCCAGCTGCCTGCAGCATGCTGTCATTAGCTAGCTCTTGAAGGTGACCAAGGAATCTAAAATAATGTGGAGAAACACTTTGTGTTTGACATTCTCACTTTTTTTTTTTTTTTGCTTGAAAATAAGTGTTTTTTTAAAAATCCAGGATCTTTCAAAAAGTAGAGCTGCTGTGTAATTGAGCAGGAAAACTATAAATTAACAGGAAGGGGAAATCCCCCACTCCAACTTCAAGTAAACGGATAGACTCCTGCATTTTAAGACCTGATTAAATATTTAAGGTCGTATTGAACAGAAGCACAAGAAATGTCTCAGGACCTGTTGCAGTAAGATCTTCATGTAAATGGACAGGCATGAGTATTTCTCCCAAGAGGCTTTGATATATATTATTTTGAGAAAACTGTTTTGCAAGCCCACTTCATGTGATGATGTGCATTTTGTTTAGAAGACCAGGGTTAAGAGAAAACTGCTACATAAACTCACTCGGAAAATGGGTGCCAAACCTAGAGAGGGGAACCTTCGCCTGGAGGTACTGGATGCACTGACCATGGAAGAGTAATGAATGAGCACAGAACAGGCAAGGGAGGGAAATAAGCAAACCCAGTAGAACTTCTCATCACAAGACCTTTTTATCTTTTTTTCCTTTCCCATGGAAGACCCCTGGATGAGTTAAGACCCAAAGAAAACAGGGTTCTCCCTAAGCCTTTGCATTTCTGATGCATGGAGCTCCCTACCAAACGGAAGCATGAAACAGCATTGTATCCCATCCTTTCCTATTCCAGTTTTGTGGTCAGAATGACTCCTTGGTCAGCCTAACTGACTGCTAACACATATCCTGACCTGGTCCCAGGTGAGCTAGCTTTCCCATGAAGGCACTTACAGGGCAAAGAATCTCAGGCAGATAGGGGGAGGGCTTTAAGAAGCAATTACCACTAGCATCTGGTTGAAATATCTGCACTTCCTTCTTCACCGCATGCAGCTGTTCAAATTTTTTTTTTTTTTTGGTGAGAAACATCCAGAACAGTATATCTGAACAGTTTGGAATAAACAATATTCCTATAGCACCTATTAGAGTCCAGTGTCACTCTTTGACATGTCCTTCAGTATAACCTTGGCATCACTGCTGCTGTCTCAGAGGTGGATGTTATCAGGAACAGTCAGAGAATCATAGAACCATAGGATGATTTGGGTTGGAAGGGATCTTAAAGATCTAATTTCAACCCCCCTGCCATGGGCAGGCAGAAGGTCGCTGGAGGTAAATGCATCCCTAACAATGTGGCAGTCAGACCTGTGAAATCTCAGAGGAAACCATCAAAGGCAAGAGCAAAGGAACAATATGAACAAACCAAGAGCTGCAATTTGAGAAATTTCTCAAATTCTCTCCTTTCTAAAACTTCTGAAACTTCCATTTTGATATTAGCTGCTTTTGAGCTGTAGATACCTTAAGCTTCCAAAGAAATTGTTTACACTGCCAAACTGAGATATTTTAATTTTAAAATATTGTCAAATTGATTTAGTCTAGCAATTTCAAAACTTTCTGTCAAAAATATTACCTAATTAAACTGAAACTGAAAAGCAACTATTTACAGAAAATGGGTTTGTTGTAAAAGCACTGATTTAGACTTTCTAAACTTATCTTAAGGAAAAAAAATCAGAAAACCTTCAATTACTTCTGTTCAGAACCACAGCAAGTGCAAAACTGCAAATCTTATATTGCCAAACAGTTTCCCATTGATTACAGTTTAGAATATTTAGCTTCTGTAGCTCTTTCTCTCATGACAACACTTTTAACTTGTCCTTCCAGCTTTTAACTGTTTCTCCCTTTTTGTAATATTGCACATTAGTGTCCATCTTTAACTTTAGCATGTTTCCTATTGGCCTCCTCTCTTTCTTCCTGATTTGAGCCAGATTACCAGATCCTGGTTTGGATTATCACAGGCAGGTTTAAATAATCCCAATGGATTTTCCATTTATATATGAATATATATATACAAATACATATATATACAACCAACAAAAAAGATATACACATATGTGTGTATATACATGTAAAAAGATATATGACATGTATACATAACAATTTACTATATATATCATGTAATATATACACATACATCCTGTTCAGAAGGTGTAATGAATGATACATAGATAACTGAAAGCTCCAAGATAAGGGACATATATTGACATGTATCAGACAACATAAGTAGCCTCAGAATACTACACATAATAAAATTAAAATAGAAACTTGTGGTGTGACCCAAAGACTGGAGAAAGACCAGATAAACTTTTTCCATGGTTTCAGGTTCCTACCAACATTTCAGAAAATCACAGAATATGCTGAGTTGGAAAAGACCCACAGGGCCATCATCAAGTCCAACTCCTGGGCCTACACATCACCATCCGAAGAGTCACACCATGTGCCTGAGAGCATTGTCCAAACACTTCTTGAACTCTGTCAGGCTTGGTGCTGTGAGCACTTCCCTGGGGAGCCTGTTCCAGTGCCCTATGGGTGAAGAGCCTTTCTCTAATATCCATCCTCAACCTCCCATGACACAACTTCACACCATTTACTCAAGTACTGTCACTGGGTACCACAGAGATCAGTGTCTGCCCCTCCTCTTCCCCTCATGAGGACGTTGTAGACTGCACTAAAGCGCTCCAAGCAAAACATGACACAATAAATTTAAGTGCTTTGTTGTGAGATAATGTGCCAAGAATTCCTATTTTAATAACTACTTGATTACCTGCTTACACA
This sequence comes from Melanocharis versteri, assembly GCA_013397845.1. Classification (NCBI taxonomy): domain Eukaryota; kingdom Metazoa; phylum Chordata; class Aves; order Passeriformes; family Melanocharitidae; genus Melanocharis; species Melanocharis versteri. The sequence goes on from VZTG01000485.1 coordinate 259,098, forward strand.
ATCTGGTGAATATTATGTGATGTCTGGTAGTGACCACTGGGTAAATTAAAGAATCTGAAATATTCATTCTGGGGATTTTTCTTTCTGCAAAAAAAGAACAAGAGAAGACTAACTGAAGTGCTAGAGGTGACACATCTACTAAAGGCTACATTCAAACAACACACGTTGAGAAACAAAAGCCAAAAAAAATTAAATTAAGGTTGCAATATCTGTGCTGACACACAAGTTGTTATCCTTAAAAAAACTGAAAATAAAATTAATGAGGGCAGCAAGAGATGAGGAAATTATCTGAGAATTATTGTTAGAAAATCAGACCAGATTTTTAAACTTAATTCTAAATGTCCTGATTTAAATATTATATGCTCTATATTCATAAAAAATACTAACTTTTACTTCCTACAGCAGTAGCAAGTCACTCTATTAATCCACAGTAGACATTTCAGTTACATCACAGCTGTGAAGCACATGGCACCGTGCACCATAATCTGCTTTCCCACGTGCTCTTCAGTGGCACCACAGTGGGACAAACACAGTCACTTTGCTTCAGCTTCACATGCTGATTCAGTGATAGAATAAAGTACTTCACAGATTAGCTTAGTCTGCAGCACTTAAAGGTCAGGATTTATTGTAATGTAAATCATAAAGCAATTTTATCATGACAGAGATTACATACTGTTATAATATTTCTCGCTGAATCTAGTGATGAGTTTGCTTTTTCTTTGCAACTGCTGTGTAGAATTGGACTTTAGCCCAGAAAAGAAAAAGGGACTGCAGCCTGTTTGGTTTTTCTGTAACAACTTAATTTCTGTTCAAATATTGCAGCATTCTGAAAGAAAGGTATTAGAAAAAACTAAAAAAAACAAACCAAACCAAAAAAACAAAACCAAAAAACCCAACAACAACAAACCCCAAAACAACAACAACAACCAAATAACAACAACAACAAAAAACAAAACAAAACAAAACCAAACCCCAAAAAATCATCACCAAAACCCTTCAATGAATACAAGTAAACCTTGAAGGATGGAAAAGCTGTTTGTGTAGATGTTCAGCAGGACATTATTGGAGTTATACTTAACTCCTGCTAGCTGAAACCAAATGATCTCATTACACAATGCTGAAGCAGCATCCTGCCATGTCTTTCAAAATGCATTTTTTAAAAAAATTCCACATTTATATCCTAAGACTGCAATGGTGGTGAGCCAGTGCTCTAGAATCTGCTCCACTCACAGGTCAGCTGCCTGGGGTTATGCAGTGCTGGGACTGCAGGGCACTCCCCCCTTCACAATGGCTGAATCAGCTCTTTTGTACCATGTTTACAGACAACAAAAGTTCTGTGTACATGTGCATTACAGCCACAGCCTTTCCAAATACAGTAACTTGCGCTCATCTTCAGAGTGGCATCAGGTGTCACAGATGGGCTCTTCATGTCTTCTGAAGGCACTTCTCAGCAAAGACTTCAGGATTGCCTCAGGTATTAAGCACACACATTCCACCTGTTTACCCAGGCCTACATGTTCCCAGGATTGGGACTGCGATGGTGCAAATCCATCTAAAAAGCACCTTGCAGGATGAGCAGAGCTGGTGGCACTGGAAGGCTGCATGGAAAAGGATGTGCTACCATTGAATGACTCCTTTAACAGAGCCTAGCCTTAAGTTAGCAACAAGACAAGTCAAGTACTTCCTTCATTTGAAAGTCTTGCTGTTTTCCCAGTCTTTATTTCAATGTTTAGTAGTTTGGGGACAAATCAGGCATTTCAGCGAATTTCGTTTTGTGTGGAAAACAGAGGGGAGGAAGACAGGAAAACACAATACAGGGTGGAGAAATTTGTAGACAAAGCAGCAGCATTTTTATAGTCCTCACCACCACAATCTTGGATTCATGTGGTGACTTGATAAGATGTTGAATTATGCAACCATTCCCACAAATGTACTATTGCATTAATTATGGGCCCTTGAACATACCTAGAACTGCTGACTTCAGACTGAGCTTTTAGACAGGATAAACAAGTTGCGGTGCCAGTGTACATATCAAGCCTGGAATTTAAAAAGTCATTAAGACAATAAACACGATGCTAAGTTTACAGATTCACTTTTTCAAGAAAAATCACACTTTAGTCTATATTAAGAAAGCTCTCTTTTCAGTCAAAAATGTGGAGCTGTATATAAACATAGAGTTGTACAACTGCTGTGCATATTTTGTATTTATATTAAATAGCAAGTTAGTAGATCCTGGTAGATTTTCTAGATTCCTTTCACTGAATTCCCACCGTTTACATTTGCTTGTCCTTTCTAAATCAGGATTTTAAAATGCAAATATAGCAAAATATGCAAATCTATCATGCACTCCTAGTTCAAGCTCTGAAGAAGGATGCCAATTAGAATTCAAAAAGTTTGCTTCTAACGAGCAGAAAAACAGGTGTTCATGGGAAAAACCCCCAAATTTCACGTAATTCTACAGTTTATTAAACTTTGTAGTTATTTTAAACTGCAGTTAACATTATGGCAATTTAAAAGAGGGATACTGGAGTCATATTACTATGTGTCTCAGAATATAAAACAAGCATAGGAATCTGTCAGATACCAGGAACAGTTTACAAAAAAAAATAGTAAGAATTGGTAGTAATTCTCTTCTTGTTTGTATTAGTTGGTTTAGGTTTTTTCAGCTGTACACTCTGGCCCTAGTAAACAGTGCTGTTGACCTTGCTAGTTTGGATTTAGGGTGTATTGTTTACTTACACAGAGATTTTGTAAGCTGTGCAAACAAACAAACAAACAAAAAATATTGAAGGTAATCTTCCACATGAGTTTGAGACCACTCTCTTGGCACCAACTCACTTCTAGCCAAAGAGGATGCATTTCAATCAATTTCAGAACAAGTTTCTTTCAGTCCCTCCTTAGTTTATTAATTTTTGTGTCATTACCCTTCCATGTAAATACTTCTTTCCAAAGCTGAAGAGAAAAATAGACTAAGAAGCAGCCACCAGGTTCCTCAGTTCTTTAAAGCTCACAGTTTACGGGCTGCAATCAAATTAGATTAGCAGCCCATTTAAGTTATTTTGATTTTTAGATCTGCTAAAGAACATAAAAAGTAATCTTTCAGTGATCACAAATGAAGTCTGATATAAATACCTAACCACTGCACATTTTTAGGTGGTCATTTATCAATCAGAAACAACAAGAAATTAAATGCTACGAGCCTATGCTAAACTACAAAGCCATAACTATTATGAATCATTGGGCATTATAGCTCATTTATAGCTCACATTTTTATTGATAACAGATCTTCACAGCAGCTTAAAAACAGCAATTTCCTACTAGAATACATATTTTGTCCTTTCTTTTTTCAAGAACAGAATCTGAATTAACATATTTCTTTGCACTAAAACTTGTTTTCTAACACAGAGCAGCCTGATGCATTCACTGCAGCACCATGAACTCACTGTCAGATGTCTGCAGAAGGTTCTCATGGAACGCCCCTAAAACTACCATGATACAAGAGCCCCCTGTCCAGTACTCAGTGGGGCTGTAACAGGAGATGCAACAGCTCCACTGCCTTCCATGGACCTTAAGAAGAAGCAAGGCTACAGGTACCAGTTTAATACATCTGAGCCTTTAGTTAGCACAATGCAAGGTTTCAACAGACCAATATCTTGTAGGTGCAAAGACTCCATAATTTCAGATGTCAACATCCCTTTTGTCTCTGATGCTGTCACGATCCGCTAACA
>VZTG01000486.1:0-18535 GCA_013397845.1 Melanocharis versteri
CCAGGAAAAAAAAAAAAGAAATCCTTCAGTATAAGGGAATCCATTTGTAGACATTCCTTTCAACACCGTATGAAGCTTGGGTCTGCCTACAGACTGCAGAATACATTCTGGAAAATTCAGTTTACCAATATTCTTCATTAGTAGATTTTTTTCCCCCACTTTGTATCAATCAAAAGCATACTGGGATGTTTGAAGGCCCTGTGAGGATTCCTTTTGGCTAGAGGTGGGCTGGAGTTTTCCAAAATCTAAAGATTATATATTGAAATAACATCCCAGCTGTCTTCAATTTTAAAGGATGTTGATACAGATAAACAGTATGACAAAGTGAGAAACGAGTTCGACAGACACGATTCCTGCCAGCAGGGTTGCAGTCTGCTTACAGTAGGATGCCTAAACAGAGGGAAGTTAGAAATAACATAATCAGTTTCTTATCAGACCTAGAAACCAGTGTAAGTCTGATAGGACTACTGTCAGAATTGCTATGCTTGGGGAATTTAACAGCAGTTTTGTGCCTATGAATGATTACTGTAAAAAATTATTCGAACAGCTCTTCATTCTCACTCAGCTTTGATGTGATAAACCACAGACTGAATACGAACAGGGATTAGATTTCAAGTAAAACCAAAATGAAGACAAAAAGCTGACACATTGGGATGAGGCAGTTTTCAATAACCAAGACCCGGCCAAAAGAGACATCTTTTGCTGCTGCAACAGTCTCTCTTCCCTGCAAACGTCTGACAAGAAACAAATAGACACCTCTGGGTGGTCTCACCAGAAAACACAATGCGGAATCAATATGTCATGAGTTAGACACAGCTGCTAAAATGAGCAAGTTTCCCGACAAGAACCATTTTTTTTCAGCTGAGCCTGAGTCCCTGAGGTAGCTAGGAGCTCAGGGAAGCTTGTGGCAGTCATGCTAAACTACATTTCTTTTCCTCTGTTATAGCCTGATTCCCTGGGTTGCCAGAGCATGTCCCACTGAGGGGTAGGAGCAAAACTTGCAATTGGATTCTGTATTTGGCAGATTGCCAAGGCAGAGAGCCATGAGCTACTCACACGGAGCCTTGCTTTCTGAGAGATATTCAAATACTCCTGAATTTTCCTTTTTCTCTCTTCCCTTATGGTATTTGAGAACATCCATATCCTACAGGATTAGTACTGGTAATCTTACCTCAAGTCTTATCAGGCTTTTACAAGACCTACTGGGATTTCAAAAGTGTTAATTTTTGTTTCAAAGGTAACTTAATCTTTCACATAATTATTTTTAACACCCATGGATAAATGGATAAATCTCATCCAGTCACAAGCAGACCTTCCTTTTCTTTTTTTTTTTTTTTTTTTTTTTTTTTTTTTTTTTTTTTTTTTTTTTTTTTCATTTTCACAAGCATTTAAAGTGGCGGGTGGTTAACTAGTGACCACAGTAATACACTATGGACTCTCTGCAAAGAAACAGAAGTTCTTCATCTTAAGTTCTAAAAAAATCTGCATACCTCAGTAAGAGGGAAAGAAAAGGCAGTCAAGGAGGGCTGTACCTTTTTGACAAGAAGGTCCAGCAGCTGTGGCTCTGCCATCAGCACGATGACACGCCCAGAGACTGACATCACTCCTCACGCTCACACGGTGATCATGCCAGCAGTGAAGAGCACAGCTCAGCTTGTTTCTGCCAGCCTACCACTGCGGTGGGTCGCTGTAACAGCTGGGAGCCTCTGACAAGAGTTTTTTGGTAACTTGTTTACAAAATGGAGGAGAACCTCTGCTGTGAAATCTGCTCATTTGTACGCCTACCTTGTCCGCTGTTTCTGAAGCCAATACCCCAGAGCAATCTCTGAGGAGCACAGAGAGGAGATGGCTTGTTCTCTTTACTACTGTTTCCCTTGTTCCCTGGCCACTGCTATCTTGCTACATTATTTCTAGTTTCTGGGGTTTGAGCTCTTCCAAACTGCTTCACTTCTTACCTTTCCCCAAATAAACTGTGCTGTATTTCATGTTCCCATTAAGCTATTGGATATGTTTAGGTGTAGACATGGCTGAATTTGTTAAAGGCAAGAAAGATTGATTCTAGCCTGAAGGAGTTTGTATTTATAAATATAAACTTTAGTGAAAACACTAATTCCAATTAGGCCTGATTATTTCATTTCTATGGTTTGGATAAATTTGTGATCTGATGAAAAGACACAGAGGATATTTCAGGATTCCTTTTTACCATCAACTATGGTTGGGATCTAGCTCCTGTTTTCTGAGTTTGGTTTTGGGTTTTCTTCTTTGCTTGCTTTTTTATCTGAGTAATCGTGCCCATCAATTCACCAGTGTAGTCAAGACTAAATGGCACTGGAGAGCATAACCACTGGCTTTTGTTGATGATAGCTTATTTAAAAAAGAAACCTGCTGTCAGGTAAGATATATTCACACAATTGGGAGTGCTCCAGTTCTGTTGTTATAGTGTGTTGAGTACAATTACATTAACTATCTTGTATTTCCCTGTGTTGAATTATCTACAGGAGTGTTTGCCACATTTCTCGGGCCTAGGAAGAGCTGGGATGCTGTGGGCAGTGTCATACCTCTCCTTTCTCTGGATTCACCACTTTAGGTGGGAAATAAATGGAACTGCAAATGACAGGGATTGCTGTTGTCGACCATCAGACAAGGACAAAACATGAACTGAGGTTCAATAAACAGTAATGACATGAATAAAAAAAAAAGTGCACAATTAAAGTCCCCATAAATTTTAGAAGAGTATTCAGCTTGCAAAGACAGAAGGAGGAAGTTTTAGAAGTTGAGCTAGACTATGCAGGACTCTTCATCCCTTGTGCATTTGCACTGTGATGTAGGTTTAATTAAATTACCATATTTTATTGTTTCCTGTCTCTTTCAATGAACAAGGAGTTACTCAGTCTGTACATATCATTGCTATTCATGGAATAGCCTCTGGTTTTATTCTCCACACATCAGTTAAGTCTAGACTGACTAGAGAAATGATCAGTTTCTGTATGGATGCCTTTTGCAGTTTAAATAGCCTGTTTAAAATGTATCACAATCATCAATAAATATTATGTTTGTGAGAGTAGGCATCACATCCATTTCACAGGTGGGTAAAGGATGCATAAAGAAATTAACACTCAACTTATTCAATTTTAATCCATTCAAATGACAGCTTCCAATTATTTTATCTACTTGTATCAGAAAATTTTATTCTAGTTCTACATAGTTTGACAATATTTCTTTTTGGAATATTAAAAATCCATTGACAATGTATTTCATGTACACAATTTTCCAGATTAAAAACTGTGAGAAAAACCCAAAACTGTTATCACGTTGCATCATACTGACACCTGTGTATGTCATCAGCAAGGCTGGACACATTGGATCTCCTTCACAGACCTGTGCCTCTGCACCCAGCAGAGGATCTTATGTGAACAGCAAGTTATCTTTCTCTGCACGGACCTATGTTAGAGGGGGCTGGCAAACTTCATCATCAGGGCTTTCCACACGAAACTGTCTGAAGCGCTTCATAAATATGGATGAGTTTCTCTTGTGAAATTAGGCAGTGTGAATCACCCCATTCCATAGCCAAGTAACTGAAATGGAGAGACATGGATTTTAAACTCCCCAAATTATTGAAAGTGTCCTTTAAATTTGCAAGCCCAACCTTAATTTTCAAGAGCACTTAACTTTTTCTTTTTTTTTTTTTTTCCATTCTTTCTTGGTATGAAAGATACACTGAAGTCAGCTGTCAGTATGTCCACTTGATCTGCTCTCAGAAATGTCCCTTAGGGCATTGGAAAATTGTGGGGTACACCACCAGAAACCACTTATGCCATAGATGTCACATACAAAATCTGCTGCCAAGGACATAAAGGAGACCAGTTCTATGGTGTGACATTTGGCATCTTTGGTCACGAGGCAGTATGTTATTTTCTACAAAGATGTGCCTCAGTCATAGACCTTTGTTCCACCCCTACACCAGTCAGTGACAATAGGAATATCTCCTGGATGCTCTAAGAATAATTTGAAATTTTTTGTCTGGGAGCACTTCTGCACTTCTGAACATTAATTTCACTGGACACAAGCTGGGGGAGGAGTGTTCCTGTATCAGCACCAACTGTCTACTTTGTACTGTGTCTTCCTTTGAAAAGACAAAAATGTGCCGTGGACAAAAATGTGCCACAGTATATTCCAGTCAGGTCCCTTGCCTGGACAAGAGGATCCCAACCTCTCCCTCACACACGAGGCAGGGACAGCATTAGCCCTTTAGTTTGGAGGTTATGGGTATTATAGAGAACCCACAGACTCCAATCCCCTCGCAGAGATGTTAGGGTACCTGATGTTAGGCTCCAAAAAGATGCTGCCTTTTATCCTAGTGAAACCTGAGTGGGGTTGTATAGAAAAGAGCAGAAGTGGCCCAACCTGGACCTACCATGAAAAAACAGGGCTGCTGGAAACAAAAGTAGAAAGAACTATGAAGAGGAGACTGTATTGTCTTGTTCCCAAAGAATTTCCTCTAACAGCCAGTGTAGACTGGATGAAACTCCTGAAACCTTTCAGAGGAAAAGGGGTAAATGGCACATTTGCATAGTCATATGTACAGAGACACAATTTGATCCTTCAATACACTCATGGGGGGCTTGTATATCTCTGGCGCTACAGGAATTTTTATCCAATTATTTTAAACTTATTTCTTCATGTTCTTTAATCTCCGGTCTCTGTCGCTGATTCTCACTTGGAAATCATTAAATAGGGAAAGCTGACAGAAGTTGCCAGCCAGTGCTGTTACATTAGTTGCCACAGAGGGTCTCTAAAAGGGAGCACTTTGTAGCTTTGCAGATCCTTAAAGAGGATGGATGCTGCGCACCTCTAAGCGTCATGTTACAGCCTTCATGGTCAGGTCAGAGTCTTCTCAGGCCTGATGAGAGCACTCTGGCTCCTGACGTCTCCCAAAGGTCTCTGATGGCTTCTGGCTTCTGCTTTCAGTCATAGCCTCCTTGCTAGCAGTACCAAGCTTCCCTGAAGAAATTGATATTTCTTCTTTCGGTCAACCCTCCACTCCCACTGCCAGCATTTAGTCTAGGTATGTCTTCCCCATTTAGAAATAACTCACATTTCGGTTTTGACAAAGGCTTGAGTTCATTAAAGGATGAAATACCAATTTGGCGTGGATATGATCTTTTACTTTAAAAACATTCTAATATCTTTTCTAGGACTTTTAAGTTCTGACTTTGAAAGGATGCGAGATTGATCTTCACAATATTTTAAAAAGAACAGTGACAAAGAAAGGTTGAAAATCCTCTTTGAGAATTAATTTTATATTTTAAATAAATCATATTAGAGATGAAAGGCTTTCTTAATGAACACATTTGAGGCAAAATTCTCACTCCTTTTAAGCACTGATTGAGTAAAAGGACTTATTGGAAAATGGACAGAAGAAAATAAAATTATAGAAATTTAACATTGATGATATTTTGAGATCTTTCAGGAAAAAGGTATCAAGTAATATATTTAACAAAGTTAGAGAGAAATATTATCTTCCTGTTTAAATATATAATATAATAATATAAGTTTAAATAATACAATAAAACAAAATAATTCACTGAAATAAGTTAGTAAAAATGAAATTAATTATTCTAAGTAGATTCAAATCTAATCATGTCTTCTAATAATAAACTCATGAAAAAATAAGTTCTCAGTCTAATTAGAGAAAGCAAAAACATACTCAACTCACTCCCTTGATCAGTCAAGGTTCATCATAGCTCTTTCTGCTCATCTCTGCACACAAAAGCAGTAATAGAGAAAAAGAAAAAAAACAGCAGCAAAAATAAGCACCCATCTCACCCAGCATTGTTTTTTGATCACCCAGTGCCTGAAGAAATTGGCTGAAACATTACTAAAGGATTGCATTTTTATTTTTATATGGAAAGAGACTGACAGGCTGTTGTAGCTTCACACATTAATGGTTTGTCCTGATACGTAATGTGTTATGTACTGCAGAAGGTTAGACAGGCTGCATAAACAGGGAAGCACTGGAATGGAATATGAACTTCACCGAAAGTTTAACCTTGCTGAATATTTGCTGCTCTGCCGTCTCAAGAGATCTGCCTGAATTACTTATTACATCTAGACAGTTTAATATTGTTTTCAGTTTCACAGAACCCCACTAAGACCACTGTCCTTATGGTAACCGTCTAGGACATTCTTTATTTTTTAGCAACAGAGTCAGGACCCTCTTTGCAATTATTTTGCCCAGCTATAACTCTTCAGCTAGGTTTTTATTGACTAGGACAAGACTTTCTGTATATGTGAATACTGATTTTAGGACTCAGATGTTTTACTCTGTTTACAAGCAAAAGTGCCACCTGACTGCAAAATTTTCCATACCCTCAGAGAAAATATTTTTTTTTTTTTACTTGTTCTGTCTGGAGTCCGTAGCATCTTCAGGCTTGTGCTTCTGTGCAGAAAGACCTGTGGCTGTAGACCTTGGAGGCTCACTCATCAGAGCAGACTTCTGGAAAATCTGACAGAGGTCTCTGGCTGTGTCACCACCAGAGCTTCTCAAAGCTGAGATATTTACAAAACATTTCTCTTTCAACAGACTGTAGGATTTCCCTGTAGCTCTGGAGAGCTTCCAGTTTCCTTTGATATGGATACCATTTTGCTGGATGGAAACCCTTGGCTTGTGCCCAGGAAGGTCATACACTTACTAGTCTGAATTAAATTCAGATCTTTAAACTAAAAATACTCCTTTTTCAAGTTTTATGAAACTGTGCCCCTCACCTTAGTATAACAGGAGGCAGTGGAGTCGATTCTTGTCATTTTTACAACTGCACAAAAATCTGGGGAATGCTATCTGCAAGCTACCTGGAAGCTTGTGTTACAATAATTAGGGTAATTTTCTTCTCTTCCCTCCCATTCCCAGCATCATTACCATTAGGACTTGGTTTCGGCTGAGATGCAAAGAAGTCTTTTAGACCATTTTCTTCCTTCCCTCCGGACCTCTGCCTCATTTTTTTCTGCAACACTCTTCCTTAGAAATAAAAAAAAATAATTTTTTTTCCTTTAATTAAAAAGTACTGAACAAGGTTAGCTTCAGTTCTTGCCAGGCATCAGTCTGATGATTTGTACTGGCAATTTATCATCTGAGTCACTTGCCAGCAGGGACAAGAGTCCCTGAAACTAACCTCTGCACATCAGGCTGAATTTCATTACATTATTTTTCCAGTAAAGATTTGCTTCTTAAGAGGAGAAGATAAGGTTATAAATAGGTTAGACACATCTCAAGCCCTTGGGGGTCATTGTCACAAACTTAGTTATTTCTTTAATCCTGCCTAGCAAATAGCATTTATCATTCTTCACATTCTGCATATTTTAACTGAGTACCTGACTTCAAAATTATTTCATCACATTTTATTACCATGAGCATTAATATCACTCCTAATTAACTACAAACTAGCTGAAATACTCTCACTCTAAAACCTCTGGGAAGTCTAAGTGAAAAAATTCGTTTAGCACACAAGATTTCTACATCTTCTGGGTCTGAAAAACTGGCCTAGAAGACTCAGATGAAAATATTTTTTTCTAATAATTTTATCCTTCCTTCTTGAACAGAAATAGCTACACTCCTGATGTTCACTTGTTTGTGTCCTATGTCCTCAGCAGGTCTAGAGAATTCTGCAGAAAGAAAGCAACTAGAAAGAACAAAAATTGATCACATTTTTCCAAATGCCTTAGAGCACTTGCTTGGTATTCAGTCAGACCAGGTGGATGGCGATACAAGAGGTGGAAATATGACAGAGAACTGAAGCAGGAGTATGGCTCATCTTTCTACAGAGGCAACATAAAATAGATGAACAGCACTTATATTTTTGCTTTCTTCTGTCTTATCGGGGGAGTATCAACAAAATAGGAATGATCAAAAGCCTGGATTGTTGTCCTGTGTAGAGGTCTAGCCTGGGTCCTCAAACCCTTCACTTACAGAGTGAGTTGTCTCCTCACTCTATTTTTCCCAAGAGGAATCAGTCATGTTTTTAAGATGAGGATTATACTGTCTCCTCAGAAAATGCAATCTGAAGTCGCTTTTATGAAATAAAAGCTGCCGTGAAGAGTTACTGTTTTCTATGATTTTTCTCAGTCAAAGGAAACTGGTCTTTGTAAATTTTGAAATTAATGGAATTTTCATATTAGTTCTAGCACAACTTAAAAACTCCTATACAGACTGCTATCACGTGTAGCATTAGAAGGTTCTCAGAATTAACCCCAGAGAGGGAATTAGATAATTATACACGTTTTCACCTGTAAGCACTATTGAAGACTAAACCCATAAAAATTCTTTATAATTAACCTCCTGTCACTCTCATGCACACAGTTGCTCACAGCTGCTCAGGACCACAGCTCGATGCCTTCTGGGCCAGCTTGCCTGTAGTGTGTCCTCATGTCACACAGTCTTAGGTGTCTGCCATGTAGATACTGAAGTACCTGAGGCTCATGTTAAAATCACTTCTGTGATTTTTTTTATTCACTGATAAAAAGGGGTTTTGCCACTTAAATCCTCTTTGGCTGTGTAAATAATACGTGACAAATTTTGCAATTTCTTAAAGCAACTATCCCATTTAAGACAATGTCTGTTTTGGTATGATAAGCTTTTAAATTTGTATAATTATTGAGTGATTAATTATTATGATAGAATTATGTAGTCTTTTATTATGTTTGGTAAACACTAACATCCTGATGTAAAATGGAAATGCAGGTTATGTTTACATACAGCATCTGTGCGTTGCAACAGATAACTCTGCAAAAAAGCACATTTTTCATATGCAGCTGTGGGACACTGACATATGACCAGCAAGTGTCCCATTATGCTACTGTCATGCAGTATATTTTTTTCTGCACATCTAAAGCAATCTGAAAGTATATTTACTCAGCTCTAGGCTCTGACTGTCCCCTGCATCACAGAGAAGATCATACTGCTGTTGGTCTCCTGCTCTTGGCAACATCACATTTTTGTGCAAATGTGCTGACATGATGTGAGAGATCAAACCTTCCCAAAACCTGCTTGCAGTGACACAGAGCTGAAGGTATCCACAGCTAGTGTCCTGAAAAGAGCAGCTACCACAAAAACATCCATCATGGGAGCACTTAACTTCAGAAACTAGAGCTAGATAAGGCTGAGGAAGCTGGTTAGAGGAATATTAAGAGGCAGTAGATAAACAGGTTAAACGCTCCAGAGGCATTTAGTTTTATGTTGTCTTTTACAATATTTGTATTACAACTATTAAAAAAGACCACTATGGGAGGGATTCCATTCCCCTGTTCTTCAACATCAGTGTGTTTAAACAGAAGAATCAGTGAGACTTACGAAAGAAAAAGTAACATCTGAGCAGGGAAAGCTGAAAGTAAGTTATGTGTTCCACAATTTGGCTGACAGATACGTTTTGAATCTGGAAAAAAAAAACCTAAATGCAATTGCCAGTGGTCTACCAAAATGATGATGGGGTGATAGATGACCAGTTTTTAGAAAAAGTTAGGTAAAGTGACAGCAATAGAGGGAAAATGGCTTGCAACTGTGCTAACATCTGGGTTTTTTTACGCAAAGGCTGAAGAAATTAAAATATATGATTGCTAAACTAATTGCTGTGTGTGGTGTATCATTTCAATTAACCTTGGTGCTGAAAGGATGGAATGTGCCACATTGGACAATTTTTAAAGAGGGGGCTCAGGAGCAATCCAAGAATTACAGACCTGTAAATTTGATGATACAGATGGGCAAAATGACAGCAGGCAAAGCCGAGAGGGCCAGCAGTGGGCACAGGAACGCAAACTGTAAAGAGGAAAGACTCAGCGTGTCTCGTACAGCGGAGAGGGATGTCTGCCCATTTAAGCCAGCTCTCTCAGTGTATAATTATGTTATTTTTACATATCCCATCCTATATCTCACTGTTGGTAAGATTAATCTGCTTCTAGTTCTTGATTGTAACTAATGTCATTCACATTTTGACAGTTTTGATTGGCTATTCATGTTCTCCCTATTCCCTCTAGGTGTAAATGACACAAATCCAGATGATAAATTCATTTTCCCTCTTTGAGAAAATAAATACATTCTCTCGCACCCAAGAGACCACAGCTGCATGTTTTTCATTCTAATAATTCAAATATTTTGTGTTCTTCAGCCAAGGAAAAAACAACTATTTCTGAGCTTAAAATGCTCCAACTAGCTAATTTAGGAACATTTGGTGCTCTGTAGCATTTTACAGTTGCCCTCAGAGAGCAGCTGAAATGCAAACTTTTATTTTAAGATTGGAAATTTATGCATTTATAAACAATGACATTCAAAATAACAGTTTAGACACATGGGAGAGAAGTAGTAGTTAGGGGAATGCAATCACACATCTGCTTTAGTCAGAGAAAAAAAAAGAGCCATAAACTGTGGAGATACAGCTAGGAAGCAGAAGAGAGAGCACTGCTAAACTTGTGTCAGAAGTGGACGTGGTAACCCTGTAAGGCCACAAACCGTGGCAGGCAGTGCAGCCTACCACAAAACAGTCAGCATGAGAGAAAAGCAGGCTTGGTATGTATTTGTGCTGGTTAGTGCTAGCTTCTAGTTTTGCAATATTATTAAGAAACATAGATATGGTTGTTCTAGAGACTACTGCTTATGCAAGGATCTATTTTTAGTTACTGCTGAAAAGGTATAAATACTCAGCTCTGTATCAATAAAGCGGCTTGTTGCATCCAAGCAATCTGCCATCGCCGACCGCCACGCGACAATAAGCTATAGAAAACTGGAAGTAATTTTACTTGATATTTTAGTATGTACAAAATTCTTCTGAAAGTGAAATCCTGTCTTCAACAGAAAAAAAATAAAAAAGAAATTTGAGAAGATTTTTTTTGGGATTTAAAATTTTAGACTACCTGTCTTCTGATGCAAGACATTCACAGAAAGTTTCTTTTCCCCTAAAGAAAAGTGCTTTGTCTCGAAATTGTTGAGCATTTTAATTATGTTTGGAATGCTTACTGTGATTTTCTTCCATCTATTTAGTGAAAATACTAACATCTTCACAAATAAAATTTACATAGAGATTTTCTGAGTCACTTCCCACTTGTTTTTCACATATATTATTACTGTCATCTCAACAGTAAAATAAAAATAAAAAGCTTATTTTCTGTAATGCTTATGTAAATATGCTTTGCATTGCTGGTGTTTAATTCTTTATTCAGATGATGAATAGTATCCATTGCTATCTCCATGAATCTGGAAGTGAAAAGATTTTGAAAAGCCAAACAGGTGGTGAGATAGTGTAACTTCTTGGCTTTGAATTTATCTAAATATCCCAAGCCTTGTTTTATTTTCTGTATAAGAAATTAGTATGATTTACTTCTTATAACTTCAAGAAAATAGATCTCACAGCACAGCATTTCTATTCATAGTGTACCGGATGTATGTACCAAAACCACTAGGGACCGTGAAATCAATGTAGGAGAGCAATAGAATGCAAAAAATAATCTGTCTTGATTCTGCGATGGCTTCCAGAGTTTTGTATTTTGCAGAATTCTGCATATATCTTTCAGAACTCTTGCACTGCCAGTCTGAATTGTTTGGAACGGTCGGAGAGCTGCCTTTGTAATCCTATTCTGTCAGCCCTGTGCCTAAGCTTGGTGATCTTGGCCATTTCCTCTGGCACAGAACTCTGCTGTAAAGGAGAAAAGGGGACACAGCTTCCCTAAATTCAGTTTTGCTGTGCCACAAGACGAGGTGTTTGTCAGCCTGACTGAAGAAACAGTGCTTATATTCCAAAATGAGAGGAATTGCAGGTTCTTTGTTTTGAAAGTGTCTTCCGGACTAAAGAAAGAAGGGAATCTTACCACAAATGACTGCATGGAATTAAATTCATCTGCTACAGAAGGACAGAGAATTTAGCAACAAATTCTGAGGTCTGAATAAATGACAAGCAGTTTCAAACTTGATCCTTTAATATCAAGTTGTAGCAGCAGGAAAAATGATACAGAATCAGTAATGAACTGAATTAAGTACATCAAATTAAATGTGACCTCTCATCTCACAATCAACTCAGATTATCTAATTAAGGATGAGAATATTGAAAAAGTCTTAGGCTGCAGGTAGGGAAAGACATTTTTTAGCATCAGTAAATACAATCCTTCTCCAAAGCCAGGAACAGAGCCATTCTGTGTACCAGCCCCCAGCCAGAGAGAGCCTCTACTCCTGAAACCATGATGAGGCCAAAGGGCTGCAGCCATGCAGCTGAGAGAGAGCAGAATGGTGTTCAAGCAGCGAAACACTGTGGAAAATAGTGGAAGAAATAATAATAATAACAGGTAATTGAAAGAAAACAGATTGATCTGGCTCACAAAGCACAAGCATGTATGGCAGCGTGTGTACTTCATGGAAACTAAGTAGAGGTATCGAGGATGAAGTCCAATGATTTGTCTCAGTGGATAAGGTAAATGTTACATAAGCTACATAAACTGTAAAACTGAAGGAAGGATTGGCACATCTTTTGGAGGCAAGCTAAATAGGCCTCTACTCAGGGGCTCAGTGATCAATAAATGCCTTTCCTGTGTGATGTTACTTACATCTTATTGAGCCTTCAAAACTTGTTTTCGCAAAAATCTTTCTCAAAGATATCGTAGGATGCAACTTCTTTTAGAACAGGAGTTCCTGCAAGGCAGATGCACCCGACAGTAGTTTCTGTTAGTTCTCAAACAGCTTTCATTTTGAGTATTTCACCTATATATGAATGCAGTGTTCTAAGGTCCCATTTTTGTAAATGATGAAGGAAATTCTTGTTTCAGAATGTTTCATACCAACCTTTCTTGGGTAAAAATGATCAGAGAGGTTTCAAATCAGTTAAAAATCAGCCTCAATGTATTCTGTTTTAAAATGTCACCAGGGACCTTTTCAGTCACTGCTTTTAACACTAGCTGCCCTGCTCTGTCTGCTTCTCTGTAGCTCTCTCTTTTTAATAAACATCTTCGTTATCAAAATTGGTTTAGCATGAAATGTAGAGTATAAAGCACATTGCCTAAACAGTTTCAGAGCTACAGATCATTAAAAATAAATTGGTCATTTTGAATATTTTAAAAGCCATTGCTACAAAGATTAGAGGTAGCTATGTGGCTTGTTATAACTTGGGAAATCACCACTAAAAAGGAGAAATAGAAATAACTGGGAGCAAATGAGGACTTGTTTATAGTTCATGAAAGATCAGTTAGACACATATAAGTTAACATGTATCATTTGCATAACACATTAATAAGTATTTTGTATGTTTGGGGTTTTTTACTTCTCTTTTGAGGGTTTTTTTCTTTGTTTGTTTTTAATAGAGAAAAATGGAAAAAAACCCAGGAGTTACTTTTTGGTTTACTTGAGCAAAAATCTATTTGTCCTGGTGAGGTGAATTAATGAGGAAGAATGGGAGGAAAGCATTTTCGCTTCAAAAGTGACCCTCCATCGCTGCTTCATTCCACACAGGGTCATAACTAACTCGTGAAAATAACAGAAGTATTCACACGAGTCATAAACCCTCCCTTGGTCATTCCCTGCCCATGCCCGTCCACCTGGGTAAGTTCCCAACATGCTGACAGTATCCATCTCTAAAATATTTTGGAGAAATGAATTGACTCAGCCTTCCTTGGGATAGTTTTGACTAGTGAGCATCACCCGCTTGAAAAAACCTGAGAAATGCACCAAAAAAAGTCATCACTGCCTCGTTCATCTTTCTCTCGATCAAGCCATGGGTAAGAGCAAGTCAGGAATCTGCAGAGGCACCATTCCTGCTGGGAAGAGATCTCTCAGCCCCCCACAGCCTGATCCTGCGGCTTGGACTGGGCAGGCAGCTGTGGGAGACACATTTTGCCTGCCCATATATGTTGGAGCAAACACAAGAAGGAAAATATTTGCTTGATTTGAAACTGGATTGTTTTCCAAGGAAGCAAGTCTCGTCAGAAAAATACAAAGAGATGCAGAGAGACAAATAAGCGGTCAAAGTTCTTCCCCACTTTCTTGCCTACCCTCGGATGGAAATAAAATGCAGATAGGCCATTTTTGTCCTTTATACGTTTGAAGATAATAACCAAGATGCAAATACTGAATGACAAAACTTCTGACCCTCTAACCATTTTTCCCACAGTCTTACATGAGCTCAGTGCCTTTGAACAGTTTGTGGTGAGAAGGCTCCAGCCTCAGGCCTTTAAAAACACCAATGATAGGGTCCCAAAAATAAAAACACTCGTTCCCCAGTTTAATTGCACTTCAGTGGCTCTATTACCTTCCTTCAAAGAATACATTTGCGATGTATAAATCAGACTTTTTCTGGTGTCAACCTTCTTTCTCAATGAGAAAATGAACACAAAGGAAAGATCTGAAGGCCATTTTCTATTTTTTAGAGGCATAAAGTGATGCTTAGACTCATAGTCTATGTAGAATTATAAGTCACAGAATTTAAATCACAACAGTGGTCCTCATGAATGCCATGTAAGTAATGCTATTGTGCTCTAATACGAATGAAGAACCAGATTCCCTCACTTCAGAAAATGTAGCCAGCTGGACTGACAGGACAAATTTCCTCACTACCTATGGAAGGAAGGATCATTTTCTGGTAATTGTGGGATTTAAGACTCCAAACAACATCTGCTGACAGCTAGAAGATGCACACAGCTGTCCAGCTCTGCCTCCTTCTCTCCCTATCTGCGCTGATAACGAGACTTCAGATATTCAGCTTCCTGACATTACAGTTGAGCATCTCTAACACAGAAAAAATAGGCACTAATGCTCCCAGATTCCTTTATAGTTTTGCCTTATCCATTAAAGAAAGCCCTTCTAAGTTCATGACAAATTGACTGGCAATTCTCTTTTTTTTTCCTTTTCTTCTCTGTCCAGTGCTCTCCCCCTCTCATAATAAACAATGTGTGAGCAATATGAGAAGATGTCCCTAGCACATTTGTTTTCCAATACGATATTGTTTCCCTATGTGAGTTTTCTTTTTTTAAATTGGAAGGTTTAACAATGCAAGTGACCAGCATCTGAATGTATGTTTTTTCCTCAAATTTGAGTTTGATAAGCCTACTTGAGGTCAAAAGGCCAAAGGAGAAATTCAAGTGCAGTCGTAGAACTGCTGCATATAGAAACCCATATATTTATGGGGAAACGTACAGTTGTAAAAAAAAACCAGTACAAAACCCATTAATGGGCAAAATATTTTCGCAAGTTGGCAAAAATATTCTAGCTGTAGGCATCCAGTTTACTTCATGAAAAAGAATCTTCAGTTTGCACTGCAGCTCTAGGTTAGTGATTAGTAGAAAATTGTTATTTCACATGCCACTTCTTATTAATGATTACAGTATTTGTTTAATGACTAGTCTATTTTTTCCCATGTTCCTATGACAGCGATTATCACATTGTTTTAGGTATTGTGATTAAGGAGGGTAATTTTAAATGGTGTCATCTACTTCTGATTACTATATTGTGTCACATGAATAGATATAGTTCATTATGGTGTACACTACTGTGGCAAAAAAGAACAAAAGAGAGCCTTGCCTGAGGCTTGGTGGAGCGGAAGGAAATTAAATGTTAATATGAAGGAAAGCTTCTGTTTAAACATGCAATTGCTTGCTTGGAATACAGCACTCTCAGATGGTCGCTGTGTAGTGAAGATAATGACAAACTGCAGTGTGGGATAATGTGTCCTCATAAAGTCTTTCTTCTAACCCTCAAAAACTATTCAAATCCTAACAGAATGCCTGTTGCTAAAGTTGCCTACCTACAGAAGTAAATAGGGTAATATATGGTTTTTTTACATAAAGTAACACAGGCAATACTGTTGATGACAGTGAACTATTACAGCCTTGTGTGAGGCACCTGAGTTACTCTTATATGTGAGGGTTTTTTCTATTTCCTATCATAAAGTATATAACATCCTAGGCTAACAAGAACTACATCGCTTTATACCCTCCTATATTATATAGGCTATGTTACAGATGGCTACGTTATATACTCCATTATCCTAAAACATGAAGTACAAAAGTTGAGAGGTTTCTGAAACAGCTATTTCCCTTGTACAAATCAGTGTCTTTAGCAAAAAGTCTTTTGGATTTCTGCCAGTCATGCACGCAGAATTTTTTGTCACTATATTTACTCCAGCAGTGAATAAGAAAGAAGGAGCAAACTTGGAACCCTGTCACATTTCTCTCTTCCAGCTGTATACTGGAACAGTAAAAAAATAACTCAAAATATTATAGATATTCTACTGCCTTGGGGAACAGCATATTGACCCTTTCTGTTCAAGCAGTGGAAGGGTCACAACAGTAATGACACACTTCCTTTGTTCATAGGGGAGCACTTCCTTTTTTGGTACTGGAGCAGTCTGCCATAAAAATGTCACCTGATCTAGCAAGGCACCCATAATCTCAGGACATTTTTTACCTATAACTTTCAGCAGATTGCTTCAGCACTAGAGCAAGATGAAAAAATAACTTGGATTTTAGTGCTTTCCAAAAAAATTTTAAAAGCATCCTTTTCACCAAGCCTAATCCTTCAAGCTGCAAATACGGATGAGCTGTTGGCTAAGAACGTCAAAGATGAAAGATCAAATTCCAGTGAAGGTCACAGACAAAGTTGCTAGATCTTTTGAAACATTAAGAGGTAATGAAGTAATAAACTGATGAGTAAAATAATCAATAGGGCCAAAAATTTTAAGTTTTGCTCCTCCTTTTTAGACTCATACAGCTTTTTGACATGCAGCTGTGTATGTGGCTGCATGCTACCTCCAAATTATGAAATATTATGTCTCCCAAAATGGCCCTTCAGCAGGCAAAACTGCTAGCTTTCATGTAAAGACAGCAAGAAGTACCATCATATCACTTGAGGGCCTTTGAAAACACAACTACGACAAACATCTGACTTGCTCAGTGTTGAAGTTAGAATTAAACAAACATCCTGTGGATGTGAATGAAGGAATCACCTATTATCTTGCTATTTCAAGTTCAAGATTGAGATAAAGTCAAATGCCTAAGTGATGGATTCCCATAATCACCAGAACATAAAATAACGTCAGGGCAACCGGCAATGAGAAGAGAATCAGACTTGCTGATTTCTTAACATTTTTTCACTTTAAGTTTCCCACCATACAGTTCAGGCATCTATCACCGAAGACAAATTGTGGAGAAAGACAAAGTCTCAGAGAAGAGAGGTAGAAAAAGATGAGAGATTGGTTAAGTGGCTCAAAAAGCATTGACAGTGGCTGAAGGAAAAGGGTGAATCCTAACCCCAAAATTCCATATTTGTTTTGTGAGGTAGTGCTTAACACTTTGACATACAAGCAAAGCAGTTACTGCCAAACCACCCTGTAGAAATTCCCTTTCGTAATATATTTATGGGATAGGATATTTATCCACATCTCAGTAAAGTTATGATGTGTACACAGGATATATATGGAGGTTATTTTCTTAGTGCTAGAACTTTCTAACAAGAGGCCTTGACCACTGCAGCAATATCACTCTTAAAAGTTGACCAAATTAGTCTACAACTAGGGCCAAGACCTGTGTTTTGGTTTAGCATTTTATTTGCTTGATATTTTTCATGGAGAATTGAGATTTCTGAATCAGTGCTTTTGTGCTTTTTCCTTCTTTTATAGAAAATCCTCTGGTTCCTAACAATTAAAGCTCAGCAAATGGAAATGGCTGGGCACTTCGGATGGCATTTTTTTCAGGAATAGGACACTGAATTTCATGCTCATGTTCAAGCTCCCATTACAGTCCATGAAGATGTAGGGCTCAGTTCAGATGCCTAAATGTGGACCTCTAGTGCCCTTTGAGTTACGTTGTGATATCCAAAATACCCGCTCAAGGGTTGGATGTATGAGTAGAGTTAATGGAAACTAGCAAGCAGTTCATGTTTTTCTAAAGCTCACAGCTAAGACTGAGGTCAGTTGTTGAAACAAAGACACAGAGTGCCATTCCAGAAGACCCAGGTTGCCCCTCCCAGCCTTCAGTGAGCTGTGCAGAGGGACTCTGGTCTCTCATAGGTCCCACATCATATCTGACTACGTGAAGGCCTTGAAAACTCTAGGATAACTCAAAAAGCACAGAGCACCTCTGTCAGGGCAACTGTCTTGAATGCAAG
Organism: Melanocharis versteri; assembly: GCA_013397845.1. NCBI lineage: Eukaryota > Metazoa > Chordata > Aves > Passeriformes > Melanocharitidae > Melanocharis > Melanocharis versteri. The sequence goes on from VZTG01000486.1 coordinate 18,122, forward strand.
AACTCCCCTGGCTGCAGTGAGAGCATAGATAGCTCCCCTGCATGCAGACCCTCAGAGAACAGAGACATTTTTTAGGGGTCTTGGTCACAGATGGATTCCCATCCTTTGAAGCTGTGAGTGGAAAAATCCTTAACTCACATAAAGCCAATGCTCCTGAAGCACAATACTGGTGGTGTGGCCACACTTGCTCAAATTTAGTTTCTTCTTTTCCTCTTGCTTTGTTTTCTGGAACACAAGAGAGCTGGTAAGTGGTGCTCCCAGCACTATTTTTCAGTTAAGCTCAAAAGTGGTTTGGGGTTTTTTTGCTGACTTATCCAAAATGGATATATAAAGAAATGGCAATATTATTTGCCTGGTGTCTCTCAAACTTAGCCTTTGCTTGATTTCTGGAATAGCCTTAACTGAAGTATGCGT